>JAECUM010000800.1:0-122855 GCA_016617855.1 Megalonaias nervosa | reverse complement strand
TTTTGCTTCACTCGTTTTAAATTCTTCTATTTTTGGTTCTGAAACTCCATTATAAACCGGTGGAATATCAGGCCATCCTAACACTGATCTGATCGAACTTTGATAAATGTCTACTAGGTAGTCAGGAGAATTTATTTCAATAACCGCTGATAGTGTTGGTTCATAAACAGTGATCGCTATTTTAGATTCTTTTCCTGTAATAGATTTAATTCTGCGTTGGAACTCATCATTAATCTGTTCTATTTGATAACTGCCCGTTGAAATTCCAACAACTTGCCAATCAGGTGTTCCATCTGGTTTATTTTTATTCGCAAATACCAGTGAATTATTTGGTTGTTGTCCACCAAACGCTTTTGATCTAACATTTGGCCAACTATAATAAACTCGTAATTGCGCTAATGCTATTTCCTTTGCTGGAATTGCGGTTGGAAAATTAACGCTAAATTCAGGACTGGTTGAACTTAATGATATCATCGTAGTTTTTGACGGTGTTGTATTAGCTACGATCTGCTGAAGTAATTCGCGCGACTCTGACATTATTATTATCGTTATTATTTAATTCTCCATCTTTCCGTTATTGTCACTAGAGAACGCATCGCGTTCCACTATGAATGCTTCATCGTAGGTTTTCATTATCGTTACGAACTCCTCATCGGATATTTTACCATCACTGAGATACGCTGAAATATACGAGCATAATTTAGTGTATGCGGCTGTTGCTGTGTGCAATTTCATTATGTACTCGTTTAGTTTATTATTTGTACATGTAGATATTTTCTTAGCGATAATACTGAAAATATCTGCGCATGTTGTTGCCGTTGAAACTATAATTGTTACAACTGCAGGCGCTGTCATCGTTATTGTTGATAATAATAATCCAGTTCCAGCAATAACAGCAGAAACCGAGTATACCATTATATCAATAACAACCATACGTCGACGATATTTTTTACCTTTATCGTGTAATCGTCGATGATATTTTTTAGTTTAGTTTGACACTCACATACTTGAGCGTATCTGTGACGTTGAACGTCGATAAATGACTCTTGATTCATTATAATTATCTAGGTAACTAATTGAGGAGTTTCAGCTACAAACTCAATACACCACCAATAATCTGCTGCGGTTAACTTTTTATCGTCCGCTATCAGCATAAACGTTTCCTCGACATCTTTATTTAATATTATGGATACAGTTCCAGAAAAACTATCGGTTGAATGACGCCATGTAAATGTAGGAAATACAGTAAATTTTGCACTGCTAAACACAGATAATCTATATACACCAGTGACCTCTGCGGTATGTTTAAGGGTGTTATTTTCCGGTGTCCATGTTGCTTTTCCTGATGCGACTGTGTACACGATATTGTTAACTCGTCCGTGAGGAATTCTAATGAAATTAGTTTTTTGAATAATGTTAGGAATGCCACTAATGATATCGTTGAGTCTTGTGTTAATGTTAGCGAGATTAATAATAACAGTTGGTGGAGTTCCAAAAAATTCATTGATATTTTTGTTTACATTTTTACGAAAATTTAGAAATGTTTGTATGTGACTATTATATTCAGTTCTAAATGTAGCAATCCCGTTATTGATTGTCGTTAACGAAGTCGTTATTGAGACTTCCCTATCGTCGACATATTTTTTCGTTGCAGCGTCGAAATCTGTTTCTGGTGTTCTGAGATTATTAATACCATTATTATGCATGTCGAGAAATGCACGCATTATACCACCGCGCACTGACACGTATTTGGATTCTTGATCATCGACGTATTTTTTTGTTGTTGCGTCTGTATCTGCGATTGGATCTCCAAGATATGTAATTTTTCTTCTTGACATAATAATGTCACCGGTAAATACATCACCAGTTTTCTTAACATAATCGTTAATCGACTTACCGGAATCCTGTATTCTACCCTGATCAGTAAAAGTAACGATATTATTAACAACCGCGTTGGGAATTCGTACAAGTACATCTGGTAGTTGTATGTTACTCGTTTTTAATCGTCCTTGTTTGTCCTGAAAAAGAACGACTTCATTTTGATCCACACTTGTGATATTTAATAAATCATCGATTTCATTTCTGAGCTGATCAAGAGTCGCATATTTAGATAAATCGATCTTCTCCTTATCTTTGCGAGTAGATCTTCCGTAAATATCTACCATTATATTTACTGATATCAGTTTAAGTGTTATGACGTAGTGTAGTGAACGCGTGCACGACTTTATGAGGCGGTGCTGTTGATTTTGATACAGCATCAAGCACAGCGAGGGTTTCATGACCGCATATTGGAGGATCAGTTATTTTTTGTGTTGGTAGCGTTGAATACCAGATTGGAGCAGTATTATGTTGACATAATGAAGAAATTCTTTTGGTGGTGCTAATCCATACGAATCGAAATAAATAATTCCACGTGGATCAATTGCATATCCTACCCAGTGCGTGCCTAGTCCAGAGTTTTTATCGAGATTAATGATACCAGTTTCGATATTGTTTGGTTTTTTTGGTAATTGATCGCGCATAAAAACACCTCTGAAATTTTTTATTTTTAATTGCTTAGCAGCATTAAGTAAATCAAAATTGGACATTGGTGATATTAGTAAACTGTCCCTGGTAATCTTAGACCCTTTCCGTACCATGAATGTGGAGTCCCTGGTAATCTTAAACCTCTTCCCTTTTTTTTTTTTTTTTTTCCGGTTGCTTTCTTTAATGCCATTCCAGCAGCAGTTCCAACAGCGCCTAATGCAGCTGCCTTTGCAACAGCTGGTGCTGCAGCTGCTATTAATGCTGGTATAGCTGCGAGAAGTGGAAATATACCACCCGATTTAGCGATGTCTTTGATGGCGCCCGCAGAAAGATTAAATTTAACGCCTTTATTTGATTTTTTAGCATCATTGAAGTTTTTGAACTGACGCTCGGTCAACGATAGTTTATTCGCACCGGTCATCTGTTCTCGCTTTAGCGATATTTTTATTCCACAGTTATTTTTTGATGCTGATTGCAGCTTTTTAATCTGACCAGGAGTCAGACTCACACTAACGTGATGATATGACATTATAATTATTATGGATGATCTAATTACATGTTTAGAAAATATTTTACATATTTTCTACTGGAGCATCAATAACTCTCATTCGTCCACCAACACCTTCGAGTAACATCGATTTATCGCTGAGTATAACGGCTATTGCTCTGTAATTAGGAATTAATGGTGCTGGTGCTATTGGCAATGTTACACGAGCTCGAAAATAAATATCAACTACTGATTGTCTGGTTAAATCTAAATGTTCTAGTGAAAAGTAATAAATCGGATACAGCGTTGTAAAATCTAACTGAGATATTTGTAAACCAGTATCAATATTTTGATCACGACCCATGAACGACATAAGACGATGATATGCACGTGCTACATGATTTTGATCGAAATTCAGTAATATATCCTCGGATGGTTCTTGATGTCCATTTATCCTTAATGAAACCTCAGAAACACCGAGTTGGTCAAATATCATGTGACTGTGTGTTTGCGAGTTTACTCGTGCAATCTTTTGAAACGTAATAAATATGTGTCTTGGTGCAGAAACACCTTGCTGAGAAGCTATCTGCCATGTAAATAAACCATCAATTGCACTCTGAACAGCATCTGTGGTCATTGTTAACCATGACAACGTTGATTTACCGCCTTGACTCATAAAAGATAACAACCGGTCTTCTTCGGATATTGACGGAGTCATCACTGGCATCCACAGGGAAAGTTTTGTTAGTATTATTTTACCAGCATCACCAATAGGTCTCCATAATGCATCATTATCATCGCCTTTTCGTACAAGTACAACTGTGTGTTTGGCTCCGAAAATGACTTTTCTGACATTTCTACAGAATCCAAAAATATGTGACAGTGGAATTGCACATGAAAATCTTCTCCTATTACCTCTTAACATTGATCTACGTGCTGCAAATCCTAAGTTAAATTCTGGATTTGGAAAAGATAGATCTTCAATATCAGCATCAGCAGGAGCAACAGTTCGATCTTTTGGTCGTCGAATAATCTGATTTCTACTGTCAGAGTGGTCAGTTGTATCTTTCACAAACATCATCGATGGACCAGCTGATCTTGAATAATCGTCGCTGTATCTTGCAAGGCCTAGTATTGTTGTAGCAACATCAACGTCCTTCTGGATTGATTCAATATTTTTTCCATCAATCATGTACGTAGCGCTGTCAAATAACGCCATAATACCATTATTAACAAAACCAATCCTAATATCAGCGACGTATTCGACATCATTTGTCCTTATAATTTCACCTTCAAATTCGATAAATGCTTCAGCGGGTAAGAAATATCTACTTGTATCCTGAACCCGTAGTTCGATTCGTCCACGCTGATCTGGAATTCGTGCGTCGTAAGAATAGTACTGATAATCGCGCACAGACTCATCTTTGAGAACTGGTGCGTCCATGTCAAACGCGGGGTCAGATACGCGCTTAAACATCTTTATTATTATCGTCTTCGTCTAACTCGAAGACCACTTCCTGCTATCAGACTAGCGGTTATATTTTTTTCCTTTTCCGACATCGGGATATCAGTTAATTCCGCTAGTTTTTGATTAGCTGCTTGATTTATTATTTTACTGACATTTGCGGGCATCACTTCAGTGCTAGGTAATTTCACAGGTTGAGGTCGGGCCGCTTGTGGTCTGCGTATTAATCTTGATAGTCTATCTTTGATTGCTGAGAATGCTTTGCTAGCAATATTACCAACAGCGCCTATACCCTTTTCACGAACAACATCAATAGCTTTCATTCCTAGCTGCTTTGCAATCGGTATTGTTTTTGGGGCTATCCTCCTAAACAGACCCTGAACAACATCACCTAGTCCATCTCCGTAGGTCGTTTTGTATACCGGTAATCGAGAGTTTATTACCCTGACCATGTAGGTCCACGAGTATTGTGTATGATCATTTTATTATTAAGTGACTTTATCACTAATTACATACTTAATCACTATGATACTCATCGGCGATTTCATTAATGAGAGACCGATATACATCAATATCCATGATACCGCCTGTAAATAATCGTTTGCAAATATCAGCTACTTCATTAATGATTTATGGAGAATTATTACCAGCTCGTTTTCCTCCAATGAGAATTTCTAATCGATCGACATCAGCAAGGACGTTATTAGGACAGGTAATAAAACCACTTCCTAGACCACTTCCAGTTGCGCCAGGAGAGGTGTCTGACGGAATATATTCTTCTTCTTCTTTCTTACTTATTGTTTTGACTGGTTGTAATCGTTTTTTTTCTTTTTCTAGTTGCCGTATTTGTTGTTGTAGTTGTTGTTCTCGTTGTTGTAGTTGTTGTTCTCGTTGTTGTCGTTCTTGTTGTAGTCGTGATGATGATGGTAATTCTGGATAATCACGAAGTGATTGCTCAAATGGTTTTGGTGTTTTTTGTTTTGGAGGTTTTTGTAATTGTTTCATTTTTTCTTGTCATTTTTGTTGTCGTTCTTGTTGTTTTTGTTGTTTTTTCTCCTCTCTTCTTGATTGAATTAAATTATCAATTTCCCTAACATAACTCTGATATAATGGATCATTATCTCTAGCTTGTTCAACATTCATGCGTATGCGATATAAATATTTTTTCCATTGTCCAATATTTTTAATATCTTTAGCGTGTTCAGGTTTCATTAATTTACTTCTTTGACCAAAACTATCCACAGCAAACTCAGCTAGTTGATCTCGGTTCAATTTATTAATTGTCTTAATAATTTCTTCATCAAATTTATTTATCAGTTCAGCAGTACTTATTTTAAACGACTCTTTCGTTTAGGGGCTGGTGCTTCAGCACCTTGTGCTTCATCACCTTCAAGTTGATCTTCATCCTCAGGTATTTCCGGGACTGGCATTGCAGAAGCTATTTCGGCTGGAAGTTCTTCAAGAATCTTTTTTGTTTTCTTAGTTCTTCTTGCTATTTTTCCAGTTGCTTCAGCGGTTTTCTCTAACACGGGTAGAATACCTTTAGTGGTCTCAGTGATAGGTTTAAATAATTTTTTTGTATCCTCTTCAAATTCGACTTAAGATTCTTGACGCGATTGTAGTTGTTGCTTAACAGAATCACGAACAGGTAGATATTTTTTAATTGCCTCTAGTCGCTCTCGAGCTAATTTAGCTGAGTGTGGTTCTTCAATACTCATTATTGATAATATTTATAATGGATGTTTAATTTACAGCAGCAGGGAAGGTGAACAGACTTATATATTTGTTCTAATTATTTAGTGTCATTATAGTGGGATAGTACCGTAGAGAATTACCGCATTATCCCATCATAATTAGGACAAATATAGACTTGAACGGCAATTTAGTTTGTTCACCTTCCCTGCTGCTCAACTTATATCTGAACACAACTAAAAACTCTGATCATAGATTTTCGTAACTAAATTTTACAGGTCACACTGTTGCATTTGTGGGAGGAGCACCTTTTCAATATATTTGAGTGTTCAAATTTTAGACAAGCATATCGGTTCCCATGAATATTTTTCTTTCTCTGTCGACAAAACTATGACCCTACATAGTATATCAGTAAGGTATGGGCCTCTCTGGTATGGCAGTGTCGTTGGAATTTGTTTAAGAAACACCATATGTAAATATCAATGTAACTGCAAAAGAGAAATAGTATGATTCACTAACTTGAAGGAACAAATCTGGAATACCTTGATTCAAATTCATTAGACCTTTCAAGCAACAAAGGTGCTTGCACTTGCTAATGTACATAGATGGAACACAAATGGTTGTCTCGGCCAAGGTAAGCTGCTATTAGACCCATTTAGGAAGTGCTTTGTATGATGAATTACTGGAGATATTTTCGGTGATGATTGTAACCAGTGATTATTCTGTTTGTTCAGTATCGATATGTACATTGGCCTCACCCGTGTTTCATTTGGAAGTATGTTTTATTTCCTTACTTGGATTTAGTTTTAGAGCCCTTGTGTAATCGAACCTGTCAGACAAAAAAACTTACTCGCACCTAATGATCTCTG
This sequence comes from Megalonaias nervosa, assembly GCA_016617855.1. Lineage (NCBI taxonomy): Eukaryota > Metazoa > Mollusca > Bivalvia > Unionida > Unionidae > Megalonaias > Megalonaias nervosa. The sequence continues at coordinate 115,816 of JAECUM010000800.1, read as the reverse complement.
TTATAAGTGCACAAATTTAATTATCACCTGGCTTCTCAGGTGTGAATAAAAAAAGTATGCCAGACATGTGTGTATATACATTTTACCTGGATAGCCTACAGCTGCAAATTGAAACATGTACAACTTCAGATTAAAAAAAACTCACTTAATTCATGCTTTCAGTTGAGATCTCTTGTGATTTGAAGAAGCCGTTATCAGCTCAATGTAATGTTTTTTTACTGTCTACATTTTATTCATTAACAGTTAATGGCAGTTCTATAGTTAGATAAGGGCCACGTAATTTTCTGTTATAACTATTTTCACCTGACTCATTTAAAACCACAGTGGCACTCAATCAACTATTTATATTAACCTGAATATTTTGTGTCTTGAAAATTGTCACTTTAATTTGTTTATAGCCGAGTCAAAGTTTTCTCTACACCCAACAGACCATTGTATGAGGGCCTACTGATAGTATCTAGATGTTAAAAAGTTAGCATTGCCTCAGTACACTAGCAGCCGTCCCATGTCAATGGTATAGCACCCGCAGTCAACTGACCTGAAGGACTCTATGGAATGTTTACTTCTTGCAACATAACAGAGGACTGTCTTGGGGATCGTTGTAGTGGTAAAAGGTGTGGAATATCCATGTCGACACACTACCTTGTGATTGTCATCATTCTGAGATATGGATTTATGGGAATTATATCTGCTAGTGGTAAGTTTAGTCTGCGAGTAATTAAAACAATTACTGTGACCACCACTGCAACAAAAAGATATGGTAAAACCTGTAAAACAAGCCGGGTTTACAAGAATGTGTTGACGTAGGTGGGGGATGGGGTGAAGTATCATGTATTCCGATATCTTCATGCATATAGCTGTGGCAGTCATCATACAAGTAGATCATATAACACACTTACAGACAGACAGACAGACAGACAGACACACACACACACACACCCCAAGTAAACATTTGCATTAAAAAGTCTTTAACAGCCACCCCCTTTTTTGGCATATAAGATTTCTAAAGATGTTGACATTAAATATTATTTCCTCATTAGAATATTTATCCCAACAGTTGAAAATATGCAAGAGACGTTGAACCTTGATCCATCCTCACCTCAGCCCTCCGAGACTTGCTCCCTTGGTCATCACTCTAGAACTATTGAGATCCTCACCCAGTGACCATGCATACAAAGGACATAATACAATAAGAAATTGATACATGTAGCTGACATACATTCTGGGGTTCATCCTTACCCTCCAGACATAATAGCCCCTACTAAGTGATAGCTTGAAAACTGTTGAAGTCCCAAAAACAAATGACACCCATTTTCAAAAATACATTTTTATTGATAACAAGAAACTTCTCGAATACAATATTCATCAAGTCAACATTTTTTCAAACGTATTTACAAGGTGGACTATGTTGTGGAGTCACACTCGACTTCCACTGAATTAGGTCAGTTGGCGATTGATGCACACTACGTCTCCTAGATAAATACAAACGATGACTATAATATTGATAAAACCATATTTCTACGTTATCATCGATTGTAGAATAGCTATTATCAAAATGAGCCACTAAATGTTCTAAGGGATATCCAAATCTGCCTTGAGGAAGAAAATACAAAAAGTATTGTCCTCACACAATGGAATCTGTGCCTTGTAATTTCACATCATAGAATCGAATCGTCGTTGCATTTCTTCTCATAAATTCAAAGGCAGTAATCCATAAGATACTAAATACTCCACACTGTGAGCCTTGGGAAAGTAGATGCCCACCCAACATGTTTCTGGTAGATGATTGTCGTTCGCGTTAATGACATAAGATTGAATGTCTTTAAGTTTGCGATGAAGTAGTTTATCTTTAGCGCAAACGACGGATTTCCACGAAGATGTGTACGAACTGTTTTTCAAAAGGTAATGAAGTTCCCAGGTATCCATTTTATCACAGGTAATGAAAAGTCATCAATTCAATCCTGACTTTTCTTTGAATATCTCTGTCGAGTAAATTAAATTGCTCCTCGCTGCGTCCCGTTCTCTGTCGAAAGAGAGGTTCTATGCGTTGGATCTTCAGAGAAGTCAGTGGAGGAGAGGAATAGTAACGCAAGTCTTTATACGACTGATGCAACAATGCTTTTTCCGAGATGAGACTTCAAACGTCATCCAGATACTTTTCCAATTTTCTTCTTGGCTCGTCATCATGCATTTATTGTATTGAATTTGACTGGGATGATCGTTTTGACATCCATAACAATGTTTGTGAGTCAACGCAGTAATGTTTTCAGGCAAGTGCTTAACAAAACAGGAGACTAAATGTTCTTCTTGTTTTGGCCATCTCGACATCATGATGTCCTCTTGGTCATTTTCATTTTTTTTTTTGTTGTAGCTTCTGGTTCAAAGACATCCTCGTCTTCCATCTCCAAAGAGGCTGCACATTCCAAAGAGGGCAAATATTCTTCCATAGCTTTTAATAGTCTAGAATCACTTCTCTCAAACTGTTGACTTCTAACGCTTTGTCAAATTATACATACAAGTTGATGTTCACTGTGTTGGGTAGAGCTTCTGCAAACTGAAGTTCAACGCGAAGAAGCCAGATTTTATAGGGTAGAAATGTCCCTTGTCGCTGCCTTGGTCTGGAGTGAATTCAAAACCCACAAAGCGTAACATCCTGCATAATCGTCGCAAGAAATACCGTGGCTGCTGTTGGTACCTAACTGTTTCGTGGCTTCGTACAGGGACAAGTATGATCTCAAGTAATTCTTCTGCTCAAAGCTAGGTTCGAAGGGTCTGGTACACAAGGTCTGACCATCTCGATTGAATTCTATCTTGGACACTTTGTAATGCTTAAACTCGAAAGGATTGGCCGTGATGGATTCGCTGAGGGCTTAATTGCTGACGATGCCGATGATTAAACGTTTGGGTAACTGCCCTTAGAAATGATGATGTTCGATCTTGGATCAGAGTCAAAAGCATAAATGGTGAAGGTTTTCACTTCCACTCGTCGTATCAGATACTTGGCGGTCGATCTGCTCACAGTGTGACTTATGTTGTTTCCTACTTAAGTAATACTTCCACACTTAGCATGTAAATTATGGCTTATGGGATGATGGTTTTGTGCTCGTTCGCATGAGCCATCAAATGGAAATCAGTACTGTTTTGATTCAGTCTCAGGCGGACATCCACTCCGTTTAGCAGATACTTGTATTGCAACCACATGTCCAAATGCAAACGATCCATCATTTCTAAACTACATCCATGTAGGATTTTCTTTCGACGGTCGTTAAATCCCACATTGTGAGGATTGCCATCTTCTGCCAGGGCTGTGTCGTTGAACTTTTCCAACTTGTCAGGTTTCCATTCTGCGCAAGCATCCAGATGAGCTTTTTTTGTCTTCTTCTTCGTAGGTCAAGTGATTTTCTAGTATCGCTCGGTAAGGGTATGTATCCATGCTGCTGCTAAGCAGTTTGTTATTCAAGTACAAATCCACTTCGCTGAATAATGAATGCATATAATTGTTGACGGGAGTTATTCTGGCTTCGGCCCCTGGTGCGTTTTGAGAACTTTGACTTTCAGGTACAAGTAACTGCTATTCAGATCGATGTAATCTTCTGTCTATCCTTTGATTTCAAATTATATGGGGCTGTAGTAGCCAAAGACGAAACGGGATGAAATCTTACCCATTAGGATTCTTGCATTGCTATCATGGTGGGTGGTGTGGCAAACATATCCATTTCTGACTTGGAACATTCGCAAGACTCTCGGTGCATCATTTTTTTTTTCTTTTTAATAATCAAAGACGTCTAATTCTCTGGCGGTTCTGCTTTTCTGAGTCTTTCTCGCAACGTGGTTTTGAACGTCTCTGTAGGGGTGTCGTCGTCGTCTCCTTCTACCTTGTCCTTACTGTGACGTGAAGGCAGAAGGAATGCCTTGCTCAGCAGCGTGCAGCGCATTTATAGGAGTTTCTTGGCGATCCAAACTGTCTTTACCAGTTTGAAGAAACACATTTTTGTCTGCTTTCAAGAAAGCTTCTTTGGGATTTTGTTTGTTGATGAGAACATTTTGGAGCAATGTTTCCTTGCATCAAAGCAGCATCTTTGAACGCATGTAATCCTCTACTCAGTTTGAGAGAGGGTGATCATGTTTGTCGGACAATTTATGGGGATGTTGAGTCCCCAAAATACCCACCCCTATCAGAAAAAGGTGAGAATGTTCTGAATGGGAGGGATTTAATGAAGAAAGCCAGGTCTTGGAAACATACGTGACTTTTGTTGAATATATGGTGGGGGGAGAGTTAATTAAAAAAGTGAAGTCGGGTCTTGGAAATATGCATGATTTTTAGACACCGGGCTGATTTTGGGGGTGTAATAGTTTTATAAATCAGCATAAATCCCTGAAAAGTGCACATCCTAAAGTAGATGATGAGGAAGAGTAGAGGACAGCACGAGTTCTTGTAATGAATGCAGCCCAGAGGGTTACGAGGGGCCAGGGCTAGAACAACAAAATGCAGATATATGTTATAACTTCGTGATACACGTTTCATCTCTCTTTTCTAATGTATCTTTAACTTACCCCTTTGTAACTATATGAATTGGATTCCAAGAATAGCGATCACCTTGTGTACAGAATGTGAATTCTCCTATCCCATTGTCTCGATCCATCACCTGATATGATACACATGTACGTGTTATTGCCTTCCATAAGAATGTACTGCATGTACTTGACACAATTTACAATAGCTTTTACGAAATCTGAGATCATGCCGCTTTTAATTACAGATCCCTTGGTAGTTTACCCATGCTTTGCGTTTGTTTCCTCCACTGCACTGACAGCCGTATGGGTTTTATAAATTACCGATACATGATCCATGATGCCTCTGTGCATGTACCATGTAGTTCAGTCGATGTGTGACGGCCAAACAGCGATTTTACGGAACACTGGACCTTAATGTATTAAGTGCTTTGTATATTCATGCTGGATTACTTGACTCGAAAACGACATATTAACTGAATTGTATAGGTCAGGCTGTTGTTTTTTTGGGAGGAGCACCTTTTCAATATATTTGACTGTTCACTTTTAGACAGGCGTATGGGTTGCCCTGAATATTTTTCTTTATCAGTCGACAAACTATGACACTCATTTTCATAGAATATCAGTAAGGTATGGGCCTCTCTGGTATGGCAGTGTCGTTGGAATTTAAATATCAATGTAACTGCAAAAGAGAAATAGTATGATTCACTAACTTGAAGGAACAAATCTGGAATACCTTGATTCAAATTCATTAGACCTTTCAAGCAACAAAGGTGCTTGCACTTGCTAATGTACATGGATAGAACACAAATGGTTGTCTCGGCCAAGGTAAGCTGCTATTAGACCCATTCAGGAAGTGCTTTGTATGGTGAATTACTGGGGATATTTTCGGTGATGATTGTAACTAGTGATTATTCTGTTTGTTCAGTATCGATATGTACATTGGCCTCACCTGTGTTTCATTTGGAAGTATGTTTTATTTCCTTACTTGGATTTAGTTTTAGAGCCCTTGTGTAATCGAACCTGTCAGACAAAAAAGCTTATTGGCAGCTAATGATCTCTGTTATAAGTGCACAAATTCAATTATCACCTGGCTTCTCAGGTGTGAATAAAAAAAGTATGCCAGACATGTGTGTATATACATTTTACCTGGATAGCCTACAGCTGCAAATTGAAACATGTACAACTTCAGATTAAACAAAACCTCACTTAATTCATGCTTTCAGTTGAGATCTGTTGTTATATGAAAAAGCTGTTATCGGCTCAATGTAATATTTTTCTTTTACTGTCTACATTTTATTCATTAAGAGTTAATGACAGTTCTATAGTTAGATAAGGGCCACGTAATTTTCTGTTATAACTATTTTCACCTGACTCATTTAAAACCACAGTGGCACTCAATCAACTATTTATATTAACCTGAATATTTTGTGTCTTGAAAATTGTCACTTTAATTTGTTTATAGCCGAGTCAAAGTTTTCTCTACACCCAACAGACCATTGTATGAGGGCCTACTGATAGTATCTAGATGTTAAAAAGTTAGCATTGCCTCAGTACACTAGCAGCCGTCCCATGTCAATGGTATAGCACCCGCAGTCAACTGACCTGAAGGACTCTATGGAATGTTTACTTCTTGCAACATAACAGAGGACTGTCTTGGGGATCGTTGTAGTGGTAAAAGGTGTGGAATATCCATGTCGACACACTACCTTGTGATTGTCATCATTCTGAGATATGGATTTATGGGAATTATATCTGCTAGTGGTAAGTTTAGTCTGCGAGTAATTAAAACAATTACTGTGACCACCACTGCAACAAAAAGATATGGTAAAACCTGTAAAACAAGCCGGGTTTACAAGAATGTGTTGACGTAGGTGGGGGATGGGGTGAAGTATCATGTATTCCGATATCTTCATGCATATAGCTGTGGCAGTCATCATACAAGTAGATCATATAACACACTTACAGACAGACAGACAGACAGACAGACACACACACACACACACCCCAAGTAAACATTTGCATTAAAAAGTCTTTAACAGCCACCCCCTTTTTTGGCATATAAGATTTCTAAAGATGTTGACATTAAATATTATTTCCTCATTAGAATATTTATCCCAACAGTTGAAAATATGCAAGAGACGTTGAACCTTGATCCATCCTCACCTCAGCCCTCCGAGACTTGCTCCCTTGGTCATCACTCTAGAACTATTGAGATCCTCACCCAGTGACCATGCATACAAAGGACATAATACAATAAGAAATTGATACATGTAGCTGACATACATTCTGGGTTCATCCTTACCCTCCAGATGTTCAGACTGTTCAGATTCGCGGTGATCATGGTAGGTGTTTCTACCTTCCTCGTAAGCAGCCACGGTAGAATCCACTTTGATAGGAATGACTTGCAGTAACGGTGCTGCTGTGTTTCCCACAATGTTGTACTCCACCACATCAGAGTACACAAAGATCAAATTCAATGCTTCGTTCAATTCCACAGGTAACGATAATACTTGTAAAATCGGTCACTGTTGTTGATGTCTTTGGAATTCTGGGACTATTTTGAGGTCTCCACCCAAATATCAAAGAAAGTAGGAGAAAAAGTGATTGACAACGTTTGGCATCCGAACATCTCATTAGCAGGCGACGAGCTACTTTGTGGTACTCAATCGAAACACTTCGTTTCGTTTTGTCAAGGGTTTTGCAAAATTGGTTGTCAAAAATACTGGCAATAGTTTCCAACAAATGTTGAGCGCTAAAATAATAGCTTGCCGCAATTTTCATGCTATAGATGCTCAGTTGAGGATTGTCTGGTGATGGCTTTTTGAATTCGAACATGCCAGGGTCTTTGTCATCCAAGTGTTGTTGCACTTGTTCATTCAGGATTTCGACGAAAAACTTTGTTTGATTTCCACTGACATTTTGGTCTTGCGTAGGTGAATGAATTATACCAAAGCCACTTCGCAATGCGCTTCACGATCCATTTGAATGGCCTGATCTAATTCGGTCGTGAAACAGCAAAAGGCATTGTTGGGAAACACATACATGGAACTGTCAATTGGTTAAAGGTTAGATAATAGTGGTTATTCATAATTCAAGCGTTCTTCTTTCCGAGGAGTCACTCGAGGTTAAAGGAGTTTCCAAGAGATGGTTGTTATTGTTACTGTTTTGGCGTTGGCAGCTGGCTCCCGTTCTTGTGACTTGAATTTTTCATTTCAGGATTAGGTAGAAGGTGATCGATGCAACTGCTATGTAAAAAATGGTCCACAGTTGTTTGTCTCCATTTTGTAAGCTCAAATTGGCAACGACTGCTCCGATGACATAATACACCACAAAGATTTAGCAGAAAAAGACGATTTGCGCTTTAGGTACACGTTCTCCGCACCACACCCACAGTGGTTGCTTTTGTAGATCTTGAAGAGAAGAACTCTGAGAAGGAGTGGTCGTGCTGATGTTGTGTTGAGCGGCATGAAGGTCACTTCTTTATATAGTGGATGACTTGCGAAGCGTCGATCCAAGAATCAAAACTCGGAGGATATCCTTTCCTAAGTACTTTCGCTACTTAGACTCGTCCTTTGCCAACTTTACGGGTTCTTCGATCAAGAATTATTTTGATGTTGTAAACGTCGTCTTATTTTTGTATCACTCGCTGTACCTCAGGCAAGTAGAAAGTTCCTTGTAACACCTCACCGTTCATATCTTCTAATTTATAGAAGGGAGGATGACGGTCATGCACTCCTCCAGTGACATGAAACAATTCGTCGGTCCAGTTTGATAAATAACCTTTATCGAAAGTGCGTTTGGTTATGCAAATCCGCACCCAATTTCCCGTCGTCAACAGTGAACTTTTCTTGGGGTTATAAGTCGGGGAAGTACCAAACAGGCGCTCAAACACAGTCACTTCTTGTCGGGGGTCACTTATTCGGGGGTTCATTGAATGCTTCGATGGTAAGATTGGTTGTAACCTTTGACCAGGTGCGGTAAGACGTCGATGTACTTGATGGTGTATTGATGCGTAAAATATTTCCATATGCGTTCTTTAAACGTGAGTAGAAAACGTTCCACGGTGCTGGCTGGGATGCCTTTCTTTCAATTATTTTTGGAAAGCTTAGTTCAGAATTTCGGTGCCTTTGGCTGTTTGCCATCGGAGAGGGTGACGGCCGCTTTGTTTCAACACTAGTTGTAATGCTCGCACTAACTCGGAGCTATTTGGAAGTAAAAGGCAAGACCTAGGCAAATTTGAAAAAGACGTCGATGACACAAAACAAATATTTGTAGCCGCGATTTTAGGTGGTCAAATGAGAGATATCAGCGAAACCGGCTTGCCATTGATGATCGATGCCTTCATTTTGGTACGACTTCTGGAAAGTGTTCGTCTAGTGGGCTTGTGTAACGTGTACGTGGCTTGTTCTTGTAACCATCGTTTTACCTGAGGTACAAGTGCACTTTTCAGTTGTGTTTTGGCAGCATGATATAGTTTTTGAAATCTCCGTAACCTTCAGGATCGGCAGGATCGCAGAAAATGCTGGCTAAAAGATTCTCCATAAGGACTCTCTTCAGTACGTCGCCCACTGTTCATTGGTGCTACTATTCGTTTGGTGGGGTTGTTTGGAACCTGCTTATCTTTTCCGACGTGCCACAGAAGTAGGAGTTGAGGGTTCGGTGGTGGTGGCTTTAAAAGGATCGCTTTTTTCTTGCATTCTTTTTTCGCTTCTGGTTTCTCTTCTTTCTTTTTCACTTCTGTTGAAGTAGGAGTCGACATCATCTTTTTAACCCAGACTTTGAGTTCTTCACTTTGGGGAGTTGGGAAGTGGTCAACATGCACGCTACAATCTTACTAGGGATGGGAGCCAACGGCGTTTGAAAGACTTTTCGTGCGTCTAGAGATCGCTTTGGTGGTGGCGATTGGCTTTTCATCATAGTCTTGAACTTTTTCAGAGTCGGTTTAGCTGTTTCGTTTTAAGCATTCTAGTGAAAGAGTTGAAGACGATGGAAAACTTGGCTGTACCGTTGCGATTTTTCCGTTGCTGACAAATCGGTGCGATCCATCAACGATTGCAATTCGTGTTGTAACTGTGACATTTCGATTAGTTGTGGATTGGGAGGTAAATGAAGGGTCCGTTGTTCTTGAGATTCCAAAAGGATCCATTTTATTTTCTTCTTCTTCCTTCTTATCTTGGACCTGTGGGTAAAACACCTCTAACAATTCCTCCAAGTATCGCTCCATTCAGTCCTTTGATCAAGGGTCCTTTCACCATGTGGAAAAATCCACCGCGTTGCACCAACATCTGTTTCGTTCGACTGATGGGTATTTTCGTTTTGACCATTTGGAGAAGAACATTTCGATGCTTGGCTAAGTGTTTTTTTTTCTTCTTCTTTTTGGTGTTTGGAGAAAGGTATCGTTCCTTTCAAGACATTAAAGCAACATTCACACACGGTACTGATGATTTCTTTGGGGTCTGTTTGAATGAGTTGTGTTCGCATGGGTGGAGGGGATTTCGACAGGACAGACAACAGGTCCCAATGTTTGGCTAAACGAGGAGGCAGTCTTTTTCGTTTTCCTTTATGGACCGAAGAGTGATGGCTTCTTTTGGGTGACATCTTTTTCAGTTCAGGAACAAACATACATTGAAGTCAATCGTCTGGAACGGGTCTTTTTTATACTGGAATAAGTCTCCACTGATTGTCGGTATGTTGTATCATGTTCATGATGGGCATCACTCGACATTGAGGGGATAGCAAGGGACAAAATCGTAACAGTTCTTACTTGGATAAATCCAGTAAACTCTAACACTCCTGATCTCTCTTGGACTTTGATCTTGGGGGAGGGTACTTTTTTAGCCACTGCCGTTGCGGCTAAAGATGAAGATGAAGATGATGTGGTCATCGCCGTAGAAGTTCCTTTAGAAACTCCTTTTCCATGTTTTCATCAAATTGGAAAAGATGCGTGTCAAATCGGGCTTGGCTGGCATCACCAGCAACGGCGAAGTGGAAGAAGCTGCTGGTGCTGCTGCTGCTGGAGACATGGTCACCGCAGGTCGTGGTTTGGGAAAGTAAGGTTGCTTCCGGGCAGCACTGTCTATCTTTCCGGTAGAAGGTGTTTTCTTGGGACCTTTCGTTTTCTTGGGCCTTTTTTTTTCTAAGAATGTGACCTGGTCTTGGCATCTCCGTTCTTCTTCTTGCAACGTTTTTGTTTTGGAGAGGCTTTATTTCTTGGGGGTGGTTGCAGGGCGTTTGGATTCCATTTTAAGAGGAAACAAGTGATGACACCTGCTAGAGAATGGCTAACTCCAGATTTCAAAATGATTTGCTTTTTGGTTTGAGTGTCGATTCTGGGATCTGCCAGTTGCGACAAGGCTACTTTATGTTTGTCAAAAAGTTTGGTTTGATGTGGGATGTGGATGATACCTTAAAGTAATTGACCTGCTGTGACCGTAAACAATCGTAAGACTTCTTTGAGACTGGTTTCTAAGATACGAGCACTCACATGTGGATTTTATTCGCCACTGATGCCACACAAAGCACGAATCAATTTGTCTGGAAGATGAGATTAAATGGATGCCATGTTGACAGTTTGTGAGACAGACCAGAAGTGTCGGAGGTTTTTATAGTTTTTTCTTTCAAGCCGACGAGGACTTTGTAAATGACAGGCCCTCCGTTTTGGCATCAGTCGTAAAACAGATGGGTACAAAATAGCAAATAATCGGATGTGGTGAGTTTTAAATCGAAGATAAATAGGAATGAGGTATTTGAGTCTCATCGTCGTACGCATGAGTCAGCCAAGGAGTTCCTAACTGTTTGGCTAACACTTGCACTTGAGATTTGTCTCTGGGACTTTTAAACAAATGAGCATCTTACTGATGGTGGGATGGGCTTTACTTTGTTGAAACAAATTTTGGGTAATGTAAATGACACTAGCAGTACGATGATGCTCTTTGCTTGCAAACCAAAATTTAATTTTTTCGTCTTCTCCTAACATGTTGTTGAAGATGACCAGATGAGCTTGACTCGTGCCAGATACGATCCCGTCGTCTTCACCAGAAATGCAGTCCACAAAGACCCTGAAATCTACTTGACTTTTTCGAAGGAGACTGTAAGCCGATTCACACTCTTTGTAACACCACACGATGCGTTGGAGTGGACCATCGATTAAATGGGTTTTGTGTTCGATCAAATGTTTGATAAATTCGGTTTTGTCTGAACCACTCTGTCCAGCAATCAACATGTTAAAGGTATGGCGAAGATACAAGGCCTCTCAACAGGAACGATCTAACCTTTCGTCGATGACTTTGAAAGTTGAGGAAGAGGTAGAAGAGGAAGATGTATCCATAGTGAAGGTATTCAGAATTTTAAAAAAAGCATAGAAAAGACAAGAGATTTTATACTTTTTAGGACACGTATATTGATTGTTAAACAATGACTACTGGACACGAAATACAGAAAATGTCTTTACACTTTGCACAATCTCTAATGTTTCCTCCCGGAATGGTTTTTCGTTCGTGTTGATGTCGACGACGGTACTGCTGCTGTCCTGAATTTGATTTTCTTCTGTGTCAGGTTCCTCTTCTGGCGCTTTGACTAACACGGGTTTAAATATCACATATTTTACTTGACGTTTGAAGTCATTAACACAGATCTTTGGCATAGTTAGCCACTTCTTTCGTCCAAGCATCGAAGCCAAGACTTTTCCAGTCACTTACATCTTTCCAGTGAGGGTGTAGGTCAGAAGTTATATATGCATCTCTGTAAGCATCCCAAGCTGCTAAAGTTTTACGAATCTTTCCTTCCCGTAGAGGTAGAGAAGTATTATCGAGATGAAAGCGCAACGCTCTTAAGAGAATGAGTCTGTTGTGCACACTTAAAGAAATCTGCTGGTAACCGAAATCCTGGAAACGAAGTGACTAACACGCACACCACACGTCGTCCAAAATTCAATGGAAAAATTTTGGCAAACCTCCCAAGTCTGAATTGTGTCTTTGATTTTCTTCCATGGAATCTGGTGCAAAGCAACTGATATAGGTAGTGGCATGGTGGTAAGCTTTTATACCTACGTCAAGCAACTTCTGAATGTCCTTTATTATTCAAACTCTTGTGGCCAAGTTGAAGTGATCGATGTGGAGACTACTTTCTGGCCAATGTCATTCAGGGTAATTGTCAAGAATGGTAATAATATCCTCTAATGTAAACGGTCTATACGTGAAATAGCTGTTGAACAAAGTCTTGATCAAGAGAAATCTAGTGAGTATGTTCACTTTTTCACTTCCCTCTTGCGAATTTCTCGACACAAAAGTTCCACAGTCACAAATTAAGATTGTACCCTTGCAAGTCCGAGCCACACTTCCTTGTAGATCTTCTCTTACAATTCGTTTGGCAATACTTGAATATTACTTTTCAAATTGGGTTTAAATTCTTGACTCCAGTGAATCAATGGTGTTGTCCAAGGCTTGACTCCTGGCTAGTCTGGTTTCTTAAACAACATGGTATGCAAACTTTGCGTAGACACTTACATTACTTGGGATCCTACTAAAGGAAGGCAGTGACAGTGCAGAGTCCATCGAGCATGATCCAGGTAAGCAGAGTCTATCTGCGACACTCGGGAAGTGGCACACCACAAATGAAGCACTTGATTTTATCTTCTTCTCGAATGTATATAAATCCAGCTCTGGCTAATTATTCTGGTGTACGTCCTCCCAAATATTTTGGCCACTTTCCTTTGAACATTTGGAGTCGACTTTCAAAGTCGCAATATCCAGCAAAGGCACAGGCAACGTGTATTCTTTGACGGTTACATGGCGTTGAGGAGACGGTGACTTCCCGAGTTGTTTGCACAGGGATAGATGAGATTCGTAGGGTGGTAGACACACGGTATCACGTTGACTAGAAAAACCAGTAAAGAGCATCGTTTTCGCGTCCGTAAGTCTTTTTCATGCACAGCATCACGTTCTATGGTGGCCGCAGTGCTAGTAATAGAGAAGTTCAAATGTGCTGTATTGCTGATGTCGCATGGTACAACATCGCTGCAATTGCAGGGAACAGCATCGCACTCGAGTCTATCACTGAACTTGAATCCCTCGTCGGCTTGTGTCTGTGTGAAATGATTAATCTTTCTAGCTTGGCGTTTTATAGTCGCATTGAAGTGTCGGTCTTGGACGTTTACCTATTAATACATTTGCCAATATCGGCGAGTCCGTACGGTAAATTGAAGTGGTTGGGAAGCCGCACTCGCTTCTGGTACACGATTTGATAGCTTTTCTAAGGGTCTGCTGACAGTTTGTGAGTACGTAAACACGCAATTTTGTACAGTGCGTAGGTGGTCACCCTAAAATATCGATCTTCTCCACACTTCAAAGCTTCTTTCAGCACACCAAAGTTCACCACTTGACTTGTTCTTTGATTCAGCGTCAATCCTTTGACTTTGTACTCGGTGTGCAATTCTCCTCGTTTGTCTCGGTATTCGTAACCGTAATTTTTAGGACCGCCGCTAGCAGAACTCAAAATCTTGTTTTGGGGGTGCTTGTCCGTCCAGGCTCCTACGGTCTTCTTCGATCTTAGGGTAAGGATGATCAGGGCGGTCAATGTAGAAGCATCTGTCCGTGTCAAAGTACAGGGCGCGATCTCCTAACTGGTGAAAGATTTCGTTCAATTTTAAGCGATCGTAGGACACAATGATGACATTTCTAAGTTCTTCGGCCTCTTCAAACTCAAGTTCTTCTTCGTAATTGACAAGGGTCAGATGTTGGCGAACGACGTCCACGCGTTTCGTATATTTTGTTTTCCGGTGAATCATCTAGAAGTAGCGGGATACGTCTGTCAAATGCTCCATCTTGGGTAAACAAGGTCGTTTTGCCATTTTTTTCCACAAGGAATTCAACATGACTTTGGCAGAGGATAATTTTCCTTCCTTATTTTCGACGTGGTCTAAAGTAATTCCCTCCTTGGATCGGTATTCCTCTTTAAATTTCTCTTGGTCTTCGGGAGTCTGGCAGCAGGAAGAATAACCACTGGCTTCTTGTTTGAGTTTCAAAAAGGCATCATCGTAGCCCGAAATAATGCCCTTCTGAGTGTTATCGCCCTTTCGATACTTTTCTGTCTTGGGAAAGTGGTAAATTTCGTATACTTCTAACATTTGGTATCCCAGTTCCAGAGCTCGAAACTATTGCACGCTAATCCACGTTCCTGTCAATGCGCGTTCTTCTTGAGTGTGATGACAAGGTTGAACTTGGTTACAAGTTTCGGCACAGGTGCGGCACAAAGTAAACATCAGATTTCATTGGCAATGGTAAAGTAAGACGGGATGGTACAAGTTAGTGGGAGGCAAGACTTTGCATTTGATCAGTCCTTCATATTGTCGAATGTTTTTCACGTCGATGTGTTCCGTTAGCAATTGTGGGTGTCCTGCGGAAAAGTGACAATATCTGCACACATAAGGATACAACAAATATACGTCCAGGTCTTTGATTTCTTCTCCTTTCTCCTCGTCCGTGTGGTACAGCAAACATGTGGCATTCGTTCGTCCTCCAAACAAACTACCCCGTGGGTTGAGAGGGTCCACCAGGCTGTAACTTTCTACGATGCGTTTAAATTCGGGATTGATTTTCAAACGGTGGTCGTACTCGTGTTCCCACAATTAAACGACACGGTATCGTTGCTGTTCTAACTGAAAGCGTTGTTGACAAGTGTTCTCGTATAAGTCTTCCATGGTACCCCTTGAGAATCGGATTTCGTGTCACGTTGAGGGTAACAGGTCGGACATTAGTGAAAAAACATCCGTTAAACTCGTACACGGCCATCCATCGAATACGTTCCAATGGTCTTTTCCCCTCCTCCGTTTCTGGCATGTTAGAGCCACTTGTCTCCCTGTTTGGATAAGTACTGTAGCCAGCGCAGAGTTTTGACCGAGTATCGACGTTTGGTGAAGTCCGTAGTTTGAGGGCGTATGACGGCTAGGGTCTTCTCGGGCATGAATCGTTTGCGGTACATTAAGGAGCACACTTTGGCAATGGTACAGGCTTCTTTCAAAGGATCAATCCCTCCGTGCTGCATGAACGGTTCTCGAAATTTTCCACAACAACGCCATAAAATGTCCACGTCGGAGCGAGAATGTTTTAACATTTCTTCCTGAAAATTGTAGGGGTCCTTAGCGTGAGAGCGGAACCAAGCGTAGAAAACTTCTTGTTGTTCGGTACGCATGTTGTCGGGGTCGTAGTAGTGATCGTCAGGCAAATGTAGTAGGACGGCGTGTTGATTGGCTTCGGCATTGAAAAAGTGGGGAAAATATCATCTGGCCATTTCTGTCATTCCAAACGTTTTAGACATTCGATTCAAAGTCATGGCTAAATAACTCATGGAATCTTTAAACTGAACTTGTCCCATATGCATGGAGATGATTTTGGATCCATTCAAGGTGAGTTTAGGGCATTCGTTGCCTTGTTCTGTTTTGTATTTAAGAAGAAATCATCCTTCGTATCGCTAGAAATTGTGAACTATCTCTGTAAAGTTCGATGTCCTCTTGACGCCGCGTGTCGTTGATGGGGTCTAAGATCGATCGGGACAATCGGCAAGCATGTCAGGTCCTCGAAAGATTTTTCACGTCCTCCAGGAATATTGCTTCAGTGAGGGCAATGAAGAAAAAGAGGTTCTTGGATGCACTTCTCGCACGCTCGACGGTCCATGCAGAAATTAGGAATGTGAATGCAGGTCTCTTGCATGCATTCGAAATGGAAAAAGATGAAATCCCCTTTCTTCTTGTCATCCTTCTCCTCTTCCTGTTTCGATTGGTATTTTGAATGTAGCATTCATGTTACACGTCCACGATTTGGCGAGAAATGTGACATCGTTTCTTTCCTCCACAAATGTGCGCTTTGGCACTATTGGTAGGTATGACTTGTCCACAAGTAGAGCACAATATCAGGAGTTGGCAAGGACTCTTCTGCTGTCGACCTTGCGTCATGAAATGTTGTTGGTAACACGTATGACTGACAAAAGTTTGCTGACATGCCGAGCAATTCATTCGTTCTTTCCCTTTATGAATACTGGATATAGAGGCTAAACAATACCGACATTTCAGTCCACAATAAATGTGTTGCTCCTGATTGTTATACCCATAGTCTCATTTCTCACAATAAGAACCGTATCCGAGGAATCCAGTGATACTGGTAATGGCATCGAAATGTTCTTCGTGATGATAGACGTAAATGTATTTTCCATCTGGGAAATCGTTGCCTCAAACCGCAGCAGAGGTCCACGCACCTCTTAAGGGTGCGCTTTCAACGTGTGGCATGGAGCCAAGATGTCTTGCAGTTTTTTTCATTTCAGGAATGCCACAGGTTGTGTCTTTGGATAGGCTGGTTTTGTATAACAGGAGTTCGTCTTCACTTCGTTTTTTGGCTCGATCCGATTGACGAATGTTCTCCCAGGCTCTTTTTCATTATGCAGTGTCGTTCTTATCGGCATACGTCCGTCCCACAATGATGGTTCGAGCTAAATACATCATGTCCTGAGTGTTGCTAATTTGGATGAGGCTGCGCCTGATGCTGCAAAGGTCGTCCATCAATAACACTTTTCTGCGTTGTCCGTCCTCTTTTGCAAGAGAAACACGGGTAATGTAAAGTGTAACTTTTCCATCGGTGATGTGAAATTGGTCGTTGGATTGCTGAACGTGCTGAATATTGTCGATGACTTTGAAAGGTGTCAGTTCTGCCAGGCTGCTAAACTCGATCCAGACGGGCGACAATTGAAACTGTAGTGTTAAATAGAGAGTCTCAAGCGATCGTTTTGTTTGCATTGGCATCGTCGTTTCTTAGTAGTTAACAAGGAATTCCACAAATTGGTGATAAACCATTTTGATTTCTCCTGCATTACCTCTGACTTGAAATCTTTAAACTTCACCGTGTAAGTATAGACCGTAGTTCTAAATTTTCTGGAGAAGCGTTGTCTGTCTCTTGAATGTGGTAATACTTTTTGGGTGATTTTGATTGACTTTGGTTTGGAGTAGACTCTCTGGGCCTGGTCGCAGACGTGGACAGCGTTGATTCAGGCTCGCTGATGTCGTCTTCAAAATTGCTGGCATGGATTTGAGCCAAGACTCGAGATACTGTGCAAGGCGATACGTAACGTCGTGGCCATTTACTTGCTTCTCTTTTCCCATTCTATTGTTTCATCTTGATTACAAAATTGCAAATGATTAAATTTTAAACGTAGAGCGTCCCTATATATAAGGTAAGTGTCTTCCCTAACAGTATTCATTCAACTCTCAAGCAGTCAAGAAGATGGAAGAGCCAACACAGATCGAGCTTCTGATTGAAGCTTTGCGAGGTGTCATACGAATGTTCACTTCAGTAATCGATGGAATACTACTCCTCCTTTCAAGATAAAAGTCAACATACTTGCTATATCTGCCAGAAGAAAGGACATTAGGCTACAGAATTTCCACAATGTCAAAGCAAGACAGGAGTAAAGAGATACAAAGGCCAAGATACCTGTTAACATTGTCAAGAGAAAGGACACTGGTCTTCAGAGTGCCCTAAGAAAAAGAGACACAATTAAAGAAGCAAGAGGAGGGGAGGGCTTCCGAAAATGAAGAAGTACCCTCCAAAAAGGATGAAGAACGCATTTCCGTTAAGAAAGATAAGAAAAGAAGATGAGAAGAAAGTGAAGAAGAAGAGGAAAAACTGTGCTAGTGAAGATATTTTTTTTAAAAAAAACGGAAAAGAGAGAGTGAAAGAAGAACCAAATAGACTTTTAGTGATGCATTGTGAAATTTCATTGTAAGATCAAAAAGGAGAGAATATACCAGAAAGAAAACTTAAATGTCTCATGGTCTTTTTTATGATGGTGTGTTTTGTTTTATTGACATGTTATGAATATGTGCTCTTTCACCTCTCTCTATCCCTTATGGTTATGTTTTAATTAGAATAGAAATGGAAGGGATATTTTCCTTCCCGTACGTGCTTGAGGCATGCAAGTGGGAAAAAATTGTCAGTCTGTTGATCCATCATTGTTGTGTTTAGATTTTGTAAACTTTGGATAAATACTCACCCGTGCAAACACTGACACCATAGAATGATGGATAATAAGGGGAATTTGAATAGTTTGTGTTGTACGTAAGGTATGTTGAATGGTATTGGGATATTGGATGGCATAGTGGTGTGATGAATAGTATTTTTGGTGGTGTAAGGGATATTATATTTCTTGGCATTTTATTACCTTCTCTTACATTCTAAGCTAACATAGGCTGTTTGGGATGGTGGGGATGGGTGTTGGATGGTGTAGTTGATGTATGAGAGCATTTTTGTGGTGTGATGGATAGAATATTTTGTGAGATTTTTCATCTCCTTCTCTAAGTGAAGGTGTTACATGTGTGTATGTGTGTGTATGTTTTGATTGTTCCTGTAAAACCCCTTATGTCTCTATCAATCCATTTCACCTACCTACCTACCAACAGTAATGCGTATTGAGGTCAAATCGGACACTGTTACTAATTCACTACTTGATTAAGGTCAGATACTTGAAACACTGCTGCCATTTTTCCCTAGTGTCCAGTAGTTTAATGTCACCCATGTTCAATTCCTATTGACCCTACTGTCTCACCATGTTAAAATCCCCCATGATCCTATAATACTTTTTGACCCTATAAATTTGCTTGACCATATATTCCATATTCACTTTTTGCATGGAAGTCCAAATAACACCATATCATCCCCATTAACTACTACCCTTGTGGCATTAGCCCTTGGATCAGTCCTTACACTCAGGAACCTTCCAAAGAGTCTGAAAACATGGGAATGCAGGTCCGAATTAGGGTTGATGCTTTATAAACAGGGAATTCAAGTTTTGTTCACATATTGTGAGGCCATTTCTCATATTTTGGTTATTTATATATTTTATTTATATTTTTTGGACTTAAAAATTCCTTTTATATTTCGGACTTCATGGCACATAAATGTAAACTCCAGTCTTACAGAGGGGTCCATGTGCAGTTCATAGTGGCAGTATGCATCAGCAAATTACATATATATTCAAATTAACTGATTTTGTTTGATTGTTGTTCACCGTAAGTTAAATGACCAATACGGCTGCAATGTTTACATGTGTAAATGGCTCAGTTACACAGGAACAACCTATTCCAATTAAGTGCTATATTTCCATTTCTCGGCTTAAGAAGACTCTTCAGTAGGATTTTTCTGTTAGTTCTTTCAAAATATCGATCATTTCCGCATCCAATGAGGCATCACTAGCACCAACAAAGCTGAAATTGTTAAGAATTGGTTGTACCGCAGATGACAACTTAAACTGATCTTTTATCTTGTTGACAAAAAAGTGGAATTCACTGATAATTAGTTCTATGATGCATGACACATCAGGTTGATCTACTGACCTTGTTGACAAAAAAGTGGAATTTGTTGATAATTTGTTGTATGATGCATAACACATCAGGTTGATCTACTTACCTTGTTCACAAAAAGTGGAATTTGTTGATAATTAGTTGTACAATGCATGACACATCAGGTTGATTTACTGACCTTGGTCACAAAAAAGTGGAGTTTGTTGATAATTAGTTATATGATGCATGACATATCAGGTTGATCTATTTACATTGTTGACAAAAAAGTGGAATTTGTTGATAATTAGTTGTACGATGCATGACACATCAGGTTGATCTACTTACCTTTTTGACAAAAAGTAGAATTTGTTGGTTATTAGTTGCATGAATGCATACATACATACATACATACATACATACATACATACATACATACAGTGGGACCCCGCTATAACACGGTAGTTGGGAGCCATAGAACCCGACCGTGTTATGAACCGAACCGTGTTATAAGCAACCATGTACAGTACCAACAAATTTGCAGGGTTAGCGGGGTGGGTGGGGATGGTAATGAAAACGGGTGCAGAAACGTGTGCTTCATTGGCACAATTACCATTTTAAATCAATGTATATTAAATGAGAAAACACCTGCAGTGATAACAGAGATTGCATATATAATATATTTCTTTATTCGGAGAACCACGCATTGGTACATACACGTGTATAGTTTATATATACATATCTAATCTATAGCACGAATAGAGTATCAACACCGTGTACTCGCCCGTGAATCGAATCACATACATTGAATCCACAATACAAATATTTCCATCGAAAATATCCGCACACAGATTAAAAATATTCAATAATTTTGTCACAGATCATTATGTGACTGAATTCAATGGAAAAATAAATAGGAAATATTACGTACCGAATGATGGAACAGTACGTCCGAAGGTTAAAAAACGGTGTCTGTATAAATTTCATACTGCTAAATTTTCTCATCCGTGAATTGTAATTCTTTGTTATTGTTTGAAAAACTCAGTGATTTTCAGCTGCTTTCAGCTACTGTCACGTTTGCTCTTCGCAAAGTCAACCATATTTCTTAACTGAAGAATTCGAACATAGTCAATATCTTGCGTCTCCATCCATCTCAAAGCACACTCTAAATTTTTGACTGCTTCTGTTGCTGACGGTGGATTATGCTCAGGTGTGGTGTCCTCAGTGTCATCAGAAGCACCACCATTGTCATCATCACCATTGGTGTTACTGAACATAATATTTTGAACAATTTCTGTATCCGAAACGTGATCTGCAACTGGGCAGTCATTATCAAAATTGAGCCATTCATTAACACGGTCGCGCGACTGCATCTTTTCTTTAAGAGTAAAAGCTTTACGTTTCCGTTTCCCGTTTTCCATTCAAAATGTCCACTAACACTTTTATTGGTGTGGTTACTCTCAGACTGACATCATTTGAATAATCCCCTTGTGACAAAAGTTGAAGTATTTTATGTGTTCATGTTTGTTTCTTGTATTGATTTTATTAAATTTCGTTTTTATTAAATTTTGAGTAAGGGTTTGTACACCATTTAAATCTTTTATTTCTTCTAATATATCAAATTTCTGGAGTTGTTATTTAATTCATAATCATAGTTTCCTATAAGTCTAAAGTTTAATAAATATAAGCTAAATTAAATTAATTCATATTTAATTTCTATTACGTATAGTTTTATAGTTTTAATAAATAGATATCTATTATACTGTTTCTGCTTTGCGCATAGGTTGTTTGAGATCTTAATTAGGCACGAGCAGCGTTCACACTACGCTTTCGCGATCACGTGAACACTAGCTCAGGTGCCACGAGTTTCTTGTCTAATACATGAATGACAATTTTGATCGTAAATATAATATTAAGTGGCTATAGTTAGGATACTAATAATTTAATAATTTAATAATAATTTATTAAAATAATACATGAATAATTGTTAAATTTAGTCAATTTAATCGTGATCAGTAAATTTTGAAAATTTAGCTATAATATTTATTGGTAAAGTTAAATTAATAATATTAAACTGTTTAATAAGTTTTCTTCGCATTTGTTTAAGTTGTTTAAACATTTCTTACGTAATATGAATCATAAGTCCGTTTTCCATTGCGTCAAGTCATCTTTTAATCCATACAGTATGGCGAGTGTCCTTTCTCCCTGATCACAGTCAGGAGTCTCAATATCGCAATTTTGTCGATCTGTCATTTCTCCCTGCTCAACAGGAAGGAGTCTCATCATCGCATATTGTATTCCATTTCTTTTGTATTTCATTAATTTCTTTTAATATTCTTGCTCCATGGCCTTAATTCAAAGTCCGTTTCGTTTCTGTTCGTTTGCTTCTGTAATTCTTCCTCTGTTTATCTGACATTTTGGAACTAGGGGGCTCCTGTACTGAGTAGCATGCTTGCTGACAAGTGACTAACACTTTTACCGTTATTGGTGTGGTCCCTCTCAGAATTTACATCATCTGCGGGACCCCCTAGATCTAAAGTTAAAGGGTTTTATGTGTATTTGTTTTTTTTTTTTATCTCAGTGTATGTGCTTTGTGTTTTATTTTTTTTACAAAATTTTGAGTTTATAATTTTGAAGTAGTGTATATACACCATTCAAATCGTTCTAATTTCCAGTTATTGATTTATTTTATTTATCTTTCGTATTGATAATTTTAATTCCTTTTCTTAATGAAGAGACAGAAATTTTAGTTTTAAACTGTTCCTTATAATAGCATAAGCTGCTTGGTAACTACGTTCAAATCCTTAGTCCCATGGCACACGTGCACAACCTGTGCTCTCAACAGTGAGCACCATGTGCACGTGCTGCACACTTTCTTCTATTTAGAAATTCGCAATTTTGTTACTTCAGATAAATTCATTTATATGTTTAATATATTTGATTTTTAATTCATAATTCACTTTTAAACTTGTATATGTTTAACATATTTTATTGTTAATTTAAATTTGCATTTTAGAAGTTAGTGTTTATCTGTGCATGCATCAAAGTTAATATTAAACAGCATCTTAATGTTTTTAAACAGATATAGAAAGTAAAGCATAGGCAAAGTGAGCCGTCTGAAGGTATAGGAAACGTCCGTTTGTTCAGTATAGCTCATTTTTTTCTTTAATTTTATCTCAATCCTTAGTTATTGTTGATTCTTGGAATTTTTCTGAAGATAAAGTTCACTTTGAATAACATTACTAGTCTATTGCAAACATTTTTCTTTGTGTAGCTATTGCATATACATAGTTCATTACCATATTCTGTTCTGTATTATCCATAGCTGTTTCCACAGTTCATCTTGAGGTTTACTTATTTACATTCCTTAGTTTATTCAACACTTTTACACCTATTAGTTTAAAAGACTACAGCAAGAATAATTGTCAGTCAACAATGGGGGTATATTTGTAGGAAGTGGACAACATTATTCACTGGTCAACTGATTGCTTAAAACAACACCGCCAATCCACGCGCACATGTTGGCGGCTTTCGTTTCTTTGATGTTTTATAAATCGTTGCCCCATAATTTGAACAAGTTTAGCTCAGCAATTAACTTTGATGATGAGCAATGTACTTAAATTAATTGATCTATAAATTCAGGTGAGAATCTTTTATCAACCGCCGCATTGTTTGTTGGTTAGTTGTGTAGTCAGTTTAGAGAACATATGTCGGATATTGTTTGAGCAACGACCGTATACGGAATGCATTGAAGACAAACACAAAGTAGACTTGATGGCTTCATTGCTCATGGATCAGTAATAATAAGATTAACACTTATGAGCTGTCATTTTTCAACAATAAACAAAGATCAAAGTTCTCAAAAGGCCCATCCATTGGTTCAGAAACTCGTATTTCCGATGTTTATTTTGGCACAAAACTGTAAGAAATAGGTTAAATTAAAAAATTTTAGGAGCCACGCCACGATTGTTTTATATTCGAATCCATACGCGATTACCTCCCCAAAGAATAAATGTTTTCCGTGTACGAGAATAATACATGTATATGATATTTCAGGAACCACGCCACAATCGTCTTATATTCGAATTTATATGCAATCTCTTCTCCAAAACGATAATAAAACTTTTTACATATTTTATTTTTCGTACTTATAAGAATTGTTGTTTTTTTTACAAGGTAATAAGGTAAATGAAATTTCGGGAGCCATGCCACGACCGTGTTATATCCGAATTCGTGTTATAACGGAGCGTGCTATAGCGGGGTCCCACTGTACATACATACATACATACGTACAACTTGTATTTACACTATTCCTCACACATTAATGGCAGATTTCCATAACCTTCCTTCTAGATCAGTATACATGTATTTGCGTTATTAAATATCCCTACTAGTCATAGACCAGAAGAACTTTTATCCATAGTTCCTTTATCTGTTAGCAGATTGCTACTCCTCCTAATATACTTGGTGCATTGCTATGACACTTTACACACATAAGCATCCAAATGAAAGTGGTGATGCTCTGAGACATTCAATGTGGCCAGAAGTGGTCATGTTGAAAATCATGTATTAGCTACTCCACAATCGATGATTCTATCAGCACAGGGTTTTCACTTAAAAGCTTCTTATGATGTCTAGTTGGTCCTAAATGAAAATAGTGCTGATCTGCTATCAATATAGGTAACAGTAGTATCCATTTTGAAAATCTTGTTATTACTACAGTGCTACTTCTCCTAAATGGAAAGTCAGAAAGTGATACTGTATTGATGTAGGGTTTTCATTGAAAGATTTCTTATAATCATCACCTTCTCTGTCACAATGTATGTAGTACACTCCAACCAAGGCAAGTCACCAAAGTATTAAAATTTTCGTTCATTTTTACAACTGCACTGTCTTGTTGGTCACAAATGAACCAGGTACTAGTCTGACAGCAATATAGTAGCCACACAGTGGTCATCTTGTAAATCTTTTTATCACTACTCTTTCTAAATGGACCTTCGTTATCAATAAGGAGTCTTCACTAGAAGAATTCTTATAATGTCTAGTTGGCCCTAAATGAAAATAGTGCCAATCGAATATGGCAGACACAGTAGCCATTTGGAAGATCTTGTTATTGCTATTCACTGTGAATGGAAAGTCATACTGACTTGGGATTTTACTCAAAAACTTCTTATGTCATGTTGGTCCTAATGAGAATGATGCTGATCTTAGGTCAAATATGGCCAACACTGTGACCTTCTTGAAAATCTTGTTATCACTACTCAATGCAAAGTCACACTGATGTGGTATTTTCTCCAGGAGACATCTTATGATGTCTAGTTAGTCCTAAATTACAAATTATGTTTATCTGATGTCTAATATGGCTGCCACAGTAGCCATCTTGAAAATCTTGTTATTAGTCCTTCTACAGAATGAATTCTTATATCAGTATGTTTTTTCACTTAAAGACTTTTTATAAATATTTTTATCCAAAATTAAAATGCTTCTGATCTGATATCCGATATTTGACAATCTTAAAAATCTTGTTCTCGCTACTTCTAAATGGAAAGTGATTTTGACATCAGGTTTTCATCAAGAGTTTTTATGGCGTCTAAATCATTGTTCATGAAAATGGCTGACCCTCAATATGGCCACTATGGTGGTTTGGGATTTTCATCAGTAGACTTCTTACGATAGCTGGTCTTAAATGAAAATGGAACCAGCAGTACATCAGTATGGCTGCCATAATGAATGTCTTATAACTGGTCACCATGAATGGATTATCATTATGACACTGGGTTTTCAGCAGATGTCCTAAATTAAAATGGTGCTAGGCTGACATCTAATATGTCCACCACAGGGGTTAATTTGAAAATCTTCTTTAACACTAAAGAATTTCAGAGATGGTTACAACACTCAGTGGATACAAGGTTTGTCACTACATGTCCTAAATCACCGTGTGGAATTCATTAATCTACATTTGTGGATGAGGTGCTCTTGAGTTGATCATCTGCAAGATGGATGTGATCCATAGGTCGCCTCTTCTGGAATCCCTGGTAGGGTCAAGGTTAGATGTACACAAAAATTTGTTATAGTCAAGATGATATTTTCATATATTTTCTGATCAGCATGTAGTCATAGCAGGAAAAACATAATTTATGTGATGTTTCTTGTATTGTTATTCAGGGTTCATTATCTGAGGGTGGGAGTAAAACTGGGAAGGGTTGTCTCTGTTAGTGTTGGAATAGACAGTAAAAAAGTGAGGGTCTAATTTGTATAATGGCTATCTGGGTCTGTTTTGTTTATGGGATATATGGGTCTATTCTGTTTATGGAACATCTGGGTTTATTTTGCTTGTGGGATATCTGGGTCTGTTCTGTTTAAGGAAAATCTGGGTCTATTTTATTTATGGGAAATCTGGGTCTGTTCTGTTCATGGAACATCTGGGTCTGTTTTATTCCGGGGATATCTGGGTTTGTGCTGTTTATCTTAGTTTACACTGTTTACAGAATATATTAGTCTACACTGTTTATGGGATATCTTAGTCAACAGACTGTTTATGGAATATCTTAGTCAACACTGTTTATGGAATATCATAGTCTACAGTGTTTATGGAATAGCTTAGTCAACACTGTTTATGGAATATCATAGTCTACAGTGTTTATGGAATACCTTAGTCAACACTGTTTATGGAATATCATAGTCTACAGTGTTTATGGAATATCATAGTCTACAGTGTTTATGGAATAGCTTAGTCTACAGTGTTTATGGAATAGCTTAGTCAACACTGTTTATGGAATAGCTTAGTCAACACTGTTTATGGAATATCATAGTCTACAGTGTTTATGGAAAATCATAGTCTACAGTGTATATGGAATATCATAGTCTACAGTGTTAATGGAATATCATAGTCAACAGTGTTTATGGAATATCATAGTCTACAGTGTTTATGGAAGATCATAGTCTACAGTGTTTATGGAATACATTAGTCAGCACTGTTTATGGAATAGCTTAGTCTACAGTGTTTATGGAATATCATAGTCTACAGTGTTTATGGAATAGCTTAGTCAACACTGTTTATGGAATATCATAGTCTACAGTGTTTATGGAATAGCGTAGTCTACAGTGTTTATGGAATAGCTTAGTCTACAGTGCTTATGGAATATCTTAGTCAACACTGTTTATGGAATAGCTCAGTCTACAGTATTTATGGAATAGCTTAGTCAAAATTGTTTATGGAATTGCTTAGTCAACACTGTTTATGGAATATCATACTCTACAGTGTTTATGGAATATCATAGTCTACAGTGTTTATCGAATAGCTTAGTCTACAGTGTTTATGGAATAGCTTAGTCTACAGTGTTTATGGAACATCATAGTTTACAGTGTTTATGGAATATCATAGTCTACAGTGTTTATGGAATAGCTTAGTCAGCACTGTTTATGGAATAGCTTAGTCTACAGTGTTTATGGAATAGCTTAGCCTACAGTGTTTATGGAATGTCATAGTCTACAGTGCTTATGGAATAGCTTAGTCAACACTGTTTATGGAATATCATAGCCTACAGTGTTTATGGAATAGCTTCGTATACAGTGTTTATGGAATATCATAGTCTACTGTGTTTATGGAATAGCTTAGTCTACAGTTTTTATGGAACATCATAGTCTACAGTGTTTATGGAATATCATAGTCTGCAGTGTTTATGGAATAGCTTAGTCAACACTGTTTATGGAATAGCTTTGTCTACAGTGTTCATGGAATATCTTAATCAACACTGTTTATGGAATAGCTTAGTCTACAGTGTTTATGGGATAGCTTGGTCAACACTGTTTATGGAATGGTTTAATCTACAGTGTTTATGGAATAGCTTAGTCAACACTGTTTATTGAATAGCTTAGTCTACAGTGTTTATGGAATAGCTTAGTCAAACTGTTAATGGAATATCATAGTCTACAGTGTTTATGGAATATCATAGTCTGCAATGTTTATGGAATATCATAGTCTACAGTGTTTATGGAATATCGTGGTCTACAGTGTGTATGGAATAGCTTAGTCAACACTGTTTATGGAATAGCTTAGTCAACACTTTTTATGGAATATCATAGTCTACAGTGTTTATGGAATATCATAGTCTACAGTGTTTATGGAATAGCTTAGTCTACATTGTTTATGGAATATCATAGTCTACAGTGTTTATGGAATAACTTAGTCAACACAGTTTATGGAATATCATAGTCTACAGTGTTTATGGAATAGCTTAGTCTACAGTGTTTATGGAATATCATAGTCTACAGTGTTTATGGAATAGCTTAGTCAACACTGTTTATGGAATAGCTTAGTCTACAATGGTTTTGGAATAGCTTAGTATACAGTGTTTATGGAATATCATTGTGTACAGTGTTTATGGAATAGTTTAGTCTACAGTGTTTATAGAATATCATAGTCTACAGTGTTTATGGAATATCATAGTCTACAGTGTTCATGGAATAGCTCAGTCGACACTGTTGATGGAATATCATAGTCTGCAGTGTTTATGGAATAGCTTGGTCAACACTGTTTATGGAATAGCTTAGTCTACAGTGTTTATGGAATAGCTTAGTCAACATTGTTTATGGAATAGTTTAGTCTACAGTGTTTTTGGAATAGCTTAGTCAACACTGTTTATTGAATAGCTTAGTCTACAGTGTTTATGGAATAGCTTAGTCAACACTGTTTATGGAATATCATAGTCTACAGTGTTTATGGAATATCATGGTCTGCAATGTTTATGGAATATCATATTCTACAGTGTTTATGGAATATCGTGGTATACAGTGTTTATGGAATAGCTTAGTCAACACTGTTTATGGAATAGCTTAGTCAACACTTTTTATGGAATATCATAGTCTACAATGTTTATGGAATATCATAGTCTACAGTGTTTATGGAATAGCTTAGCCAACACTGTTTATGGAATTGCTTAGTGAACACTGTTTATGGAATATCATAGTCTACAGTGTTTATGGAATATCATATTCTACAGTGTTTATGGAATAGCTTAGTCTACATTGTTTATGGAATATCATAGTCTACAGTGTTTATGGAATAACTTAGTCAACACTGTTTATGGAATATCATAGTCTACAGTGTTTATGGAATAGCTTAGTCTACAGTGTTTATGGAATATCATAGTCTACAGTGTTTAAGGAATAGCTTAGTCAACACTGTTTATGGAATAGCTTAGTCTACAGTGTTTATGGAATAACTTATTACACAGTGTTTATCTAATATCATTGTGTACAGTGTTTATGGAATAGTTTAGTCTACAGTGTTTATAGAATATCATAGTCTACAGTGTTTATGGAATAGCTTAGTCAACAGTGTTTATGGAATAGCTTAGTCTACAGTGTTTATGGAATAGCTTAGTCTACAGTGTTTATGGAATAGCTTAGCCAACACTGTTTATGGAATTGCTTAGTGAACACTGTTTATGGAATATCATAGTCTACAGTGTTTATGGAATATCATATTCTACAGTGTTTATGGAATAGCTTAGTCTACATTGTTTATGGAATGGCATAGTCTACAGTGTTTATGGAATAACTTAGTCAACACTGTTTATGGAATATCATAGTCTACAGTGTTTATGGAATAGCTTAGTCTACAGTGTTTATGGAATATCATAGTCTACAGTGTTTAAGGAATAGCTTATTCAACACTGTTTATGGAATAGCTTAGTCTACAGTGTTTATGGAATAGCTTATTACACAGTGTTTATGGAATATCATTGTGTACAGTGTTTATGGAATAGTTTAGTCTACAGTGTTTATAGAATATCATAGTCGACACTGTTTATGGAATATCATAGTCTGCAGTGTTTATGGAATAGCTTGGTCAACACTGTTTATGGAATAGGTTAGTCTACAGTGTTTATGGAATATCTTAGTCAACACTGTTTTTGGAATAGCTTAGTCTACAGTGTTTATGGAATAGCTTAGTCAACATTGTTTATGGAATAGCTTAGTCTACAGTGTTTATCGAATAGGTTAGTCAACATTGTTTATAGAATAGCTTATTCTACAGTGTTTATTGAATAGCTTAGTCTACAGTGTTTATGGAATATTATAGTCTACAGTGTTTATGGAATAGCTTAGTCAACACTGTTTATGGAATAGCTTAGTCTACAGTGTTTATGGAATAGCTTAGTCAACACTGTTTATGGAATGTCATAGTCTGCAGTGTTTATGGAATATCATAGTGTACAGTGGTTATGGAATATCATAGTCTACAGTGTTTATGAAATAGCTTAGTCTACAGTGTTTATGGAATAGCTTCTTCTACATTGTTTATGGAATAGCCTAGTCTACAGTGTTTATGGAATATCTTAATCAACAGTGTTTATGGAATAGCTTAGTCTACAGTGTTTATGGAATAGCGTATTCAACACTGTTTATGGAATAGCTTAGTCTACAGTGTTTATTGAATAGCTTAGTCTACAGTGTTTATGGAATATCATAGTCTACAGTGTTTATGGAATAGCTTAGTCAACAGTGTTTATGGAAAATCATAGTCTACAGTGTTTATGGAATAGCTTAGTCTACATTGTTTATGGAATAGCTTAGTCAACACTGTTGATGGAATAGCATAGTCTACAGTGTGTATTGAATATCATACTCTACAGTGTTTATGGAATATCATAGTCTACAGTGTTTATGGAATAGCTTAGTCAACACTGTTTATGGAATATCATAGTCTACAGTGTTTATGGAGTTGCTTAGTCAACACTGTTTATGGAATATCATAGTCTACAGTGTTTATGGAATATCTTAGTCAACACTGTTTATGGAATATCATAGTCTACAGTGTTTATGGAACATCATAGTCTACAGTGTTTATGGAATATCATTGTCTACAGTGTATATGGAATATCATAGTCTACAGTGTTTATGGATTATCATAGTCTATAGTGTTGATGGAAAAGCTTAGTCTACAGTGTTTATGGAATATCATAGTGTACAGTGTGTATGGAATGGCTTAGTCAACACTGTTTATGGAATAGCTTAGTCTACAGTGTTTATGGAATAGCTTAGTCTACAGTGTTTATGGAATATCATAGTCTACAGTGTTTATGGAATAGATTAGTCAACACTTTTTATGGAATAGCTTAGTCTACAGTGTTTATGGAATAGCTTAGTCTACAGTGTTTATGGAATATCATAGTCTACAGTGTTTATGGAATATCATAGTCTGCAGTGTTTATGGAATAGCTTAGTTGACACTGTTTATGGAATAGCTTAGTCTACAGTGTTCATGGAATATCTTAGTCAACACTGTTTATGGAATAGCTTAGTCTACAGTGTTTTTGGAATAGCTTAGTTAACACTGTTTATGGAATAGCTTAGTCTACAGTGTTTATCAAATAGTTTAGTCAACACTGTTTATGGAATAGCTTAGTCTACAGTGTTTATGGAATGGCTTAGTCCACAGTTTTTATGGAATACCATAGTCTACAGTGTTTATGGAATATCTTAGTGTACAGTGTTTATGAAATAACGTAGTCTACAGTGTTTATGGAATTGCTTAGTCTGCAGTGTTTATGGAATATCTGAGTCAACACTGTTTATGGAATAGCTTAGTCTACAGTGTTTATGGAATAGCTTAGTGAACACTGTTTATGGAATAGCTTAGTCTACAGTGTTTATTGAATACCTTAGTCTACAGTGTTTATGGAATATCATAGTCTACAGTGTTTATGGAATAGCTTAGTCAACAGTGTT
The DNA here is from genome assembly GCA_016617855.1 of Megalonaias nervosa. Classification (NCBI taxonomy): domain Eukaryota; kingdom Metazoa; phylum Mollusca; class Bivalvia; order Unionida; family Unionidae; genus Megalonaias; species Megalonaias nervosa. The sequence continues at coordinate 84,249 of JAECUM010000800.1, read as the reverse complement.
TATGGAATAGCTTAGTCTACAGTGTTTATGGAATAGCTTAGTCTACAGTGTTTATGGAATAGCTTAGTCAACACTGTTTATGGAATATCATAGTCTACAGTGTTTTTGGAATATCATAGTCTACAGTGATTATGGAATATCATGGTCTACAGTGTTTATGGAATATTATTGTCTACAGTGTTTATAGAATAGCTTAGTCAACACTGTTTATGGAATAGCTTAGTCAACACTGTTTATGGAATGTCATAGTCTACAGTGTTTATGGATTAGCTTAGTCAACACTGTTTATGGAATATCATAGTCTACAGTGTTTATGGAACATCTTAGTGAGCACTGTTTATGGAATATCATATTCTACAGTGTTTATGGAATATGATAGTCAACACTGTTTATGGAATTTCTTAGTCAACACTGTTTATGGAATATCTTGGTCTACACACTGTTTATGGAATATCATAGTCTACAGTGTTTATGGAATATCTTAGTCTACACACTTTTTATGGAATATCTTAGTCTACACATTGTTTATGGAATATCTTAGTTTACACACTGTTTATGGAATTGCTGGACCTGTGTTGTTTATGGGGTATCAAAGTTTACGCTCTTATTGGAATATCTAGGTCTACATTTTTTATGGGATATCTGGGTGTATGCTGTTTATGGTATACCAGAGTCTGCGCTATTTATTGTTGGTTGCAAATTATAATGCTAATTGATGAATATAAATATATCATTATATGGTTTGTACTGTATCAAGACATGGCAACAATTTAATATATTATAATTTGGACATCATTTACTATCTTTTCAGATACTGTCAACACAAATGTGTGTTACAGTCAACCATGCCATAACGGAGGGACATGTCATGACAACAACGGAAACTACACCTGTGAATGTCCGCATCTTTTCAATGGAACCAATTGTGAAAATGATCTAAGTAACATTTATAGACTCTTTCATATCTCGTTTGTGTGATACATAAATTAATTTACAAATTAACAGGGTTCAACATTGTAGGCTTGTTCACTGGACCATCACAATTAGTGATATTGAGGGTTAATAAGTGGTTCACTGTTCCTATCCCACAGAGAAGAGGTCTTTGAAATTGGCAAACTAGCACTGTCATGACTTTTCTAACAAAAGACATAGTTTGAAACTAAAGAAAAATGTGATATTCACTGGAATGTGAATTTATAAAATGGGCAAATAGATTTTTCAATGCTCCTGTTCTGTGGACAAGTGGACTTAAATTCTTGTAAACTAGCCCTGATATGGCTCTTACAAAAGTTTGTAAGGCTGTAGTGTTTACAAGTGTAAATGGCTTAATCAGTTTACTGTCTGTCAACATTTAAAAAACTACTAAATATATAAAAAAATGCACATGACTGTTGGTGATGCAGGAAGTACCTGCCATTCCAATTAAATGATATATTTTTATATCTCTTATTAAGAATACTGCTTAGAAGGATAATTCTGTTAAATCTTGAAGCATGTATGATTTTCACATCGAATGTGGTAGCACACGGAAAAAAACATAACAATGTCAGTATAGCTCAGTGAGTGTAATTAATCACTGTTAGTTTGACTGGTTTGTTTGACACTAAGCCCTAAAGAGCTGTAGGTAACTAACTTATTTTCATTAGAATGGGATGTCACCTATTTCGACTACAAGACCACAATTGTCTTAAAACTCATCCACACTTGTCTTAATATCCATCCCAATTGTTTTAAAACCCATCCACACTTGTTATAATACCTGTCCACCTTTGCCTTAAAATGCATCCTCACTTGTCTTAATATCAATCCACACTTGTCTTAAAACCCATCCACACTTGTCTTAATATCCATCCACACTTGTCTTAAAACCCATCCACGTTTGCCTTAAAACCCATCCACACTTGTCTTAATATCCATCCACACTTTTCTTAATACCATTCCACACTTGTCTTAATACCATTCCACACTTGTCTCAATACCCATCCACACTTGTCTTACAACCCATCCACACATGTCTTGATATCCATCCACTATTGTCTTAAAACTGATCCACACTTGTCTTAATATCCATCCACAGTTGTCTTAAAACCCATCCACACTTGTCTTAATATCCATCCACACTTGTGTTAATACCCATCCACACTTGTCCTAATACCCATCCACACTTGTCCTAATACCTGTCCACACTTGTCTTAAAACCCATCCACACTTGTCTTAATACCCATCCATGCTTGTCTTAAACCCATCCACACTTGTCTTAAAACCCATCCACACTTGTCTTAAAACCCATTCACACTTGTCTTAAAACCCATCCACACTTGTCATGATACTCACCACCACTTATTAGGACAAGTAGGAAAGTAGATTTTTTTACCCTGATGTTAAAACAATCCCAGGTTACCCTCATGCTTTAGCATGGAGTATTTTGATACCCTCTTTGTCTGTCTTCCTGTCCATCTGTCAATAGCCACATTTCCAAAAATTGCAGTTTGAATTCACCCAATTTGGTACATAGGTTTCAATGTGACAGCCATTGTAAGAATGGTATGGTTGTTTTGGCCATTCCAGTGGGGTCAGTGGTCAGAGGTCAAATTGCAGTCAAAGTCAGTCTAAATAAAATCAGGATCTGCTTAGGGTAAGGGTTTTGTTCTTGTGACCTTTCTGTATTCCTATCCACTTAATTTTAGTAATCTTTCAGATGAAGTATTTACATATCATATTAGAGAGAGAGGTAATACTTGAAATGTTATGTTACATGCTTTTTCACTTTCATAATTGTGAAAGTTGTAATTCATTTGGTGAATCTGACTGTCAACAACATGATGTGGCATCAGGGACCATGCATGAGTCAGAAATCTTGATTTTAATCATATTGAAGGAACAGTGACATTTTGTAATACTTTTTTGTCTAGACTATTAAATATGTATGATGACATATCATATATGTAGCAGTTTTAGAGTTACTACCCATGGGTCAAGGTCAGGTGATAGAGGCCAGTTCATTTCTTGTCAGAATATGTAAAGAAAGTTTGGCGATTTACCATGACAAGACATAGAAATAGCTTTAGTTGCATTGCCACAAATTTAAAACACTGATCAGTAATTTTCAAAGTCTTTGTATAATATCTAGGTCCCTAATAAATTGAAAATCCTTGTTTTTACTTAATACAGGTGTGTATGGATGTGCTGTGAGACCCTGCCTGAATAATGGAAGTTGTGTTAATATTACTTCAGGCACCAAGAAATACCAGTGTAATTGTCAACCAGGTAGACCAACCAGTTGTATATTTGTTCATTTGTATGAAAGGTTACTTGATTTCTCCCATTATAAGTCTGGATTTGATTGTGGCAAAATCATTCCCATTTTTAACCTCAAATTCCTCACTGCAGGCCCAGTTATGTAGAATAAGCTTGATTTGCCTTTCTGCATATCTTAAGAGATGGCTAATTGAGGCAACCTTTTCACCTGGAATGACTCCTGTAATGGTGTCCTAAGTGAGAAGGTTTGGGTTTTTAAAATAGAGGAATTTTTTTTATAAGAAATAATATTAACTTAGTATTTTAATGATTTTGTTACTTTTTTGACTTTGTTTTGAATACCTCTTTGGGGAGACATTAACTTACTTAACACTATATGGCCAGAATTGTGCTGCTGTGACCTCAAATTACAGGAGCCAAGAGGGCTGAGGGGTTAGCATGCTTGGCTCACAAATGAAAAGGTGCAGGTTCAGATCCTAACATCTAATCAGCCTGGGTTGGCTACAGAAGTCTGACTGTGTTACAAGAATTACACCAAATAGCCAACTTGTGTTGCTGTGCAGTTTAACTCCAAATTAAAACATAGAAGTATGCTATTGTGATCACATCTCTCAGAATGTAATTTTCAAGTGGGATATAATTTTTATGTAGAAAAACTTGATCACTGGTTAACAGTGTATCTAGATCACAGAAATGCAAGCAATGTCTGATTTTAGTTTTTTTGTGAAAGCATGCATATGCACTTCTTTGAGAAAACAATTGAATATTTAAACATAGTGTATTGCTCTGTGGAAAATATTATGTCTAAGTAAATAAATTCAGGCGAATTCCAGTCTAAATTGTTTTCTGAAATGTTCTGCATCCAATCCAGACTGCTTTAGTTTTGTCAGCATTTATGCTAAGGCCTGAAAATTTAGAGTACAGATAAATGAGATTCAGTCCTGACTTAGGGACTTCTCAGAACCATAGAGCTATCATCATTGTCATGTGCAATAGAGTGTGATGAGATATTTTATATTAATGTTTGTATTCTTTTAATATTTGGATTTGTTTTGGATTTTTTTCTTTTCATATTCGCTAATATTTCCTCACATAGAAGGAAACTTGTTGAGAAGAGCAACTTTCTCAATACCAATTCAGGAAAAACATTTACAACGATGCCAAATTTAATATTTTTTTAATGGCAAATTATTCCATTTTAAAATCCCAAACTTTAAAAAGTCCAAAAGTTGGTGCAGAATGATATTAAAAAATTTGAAATTATGAAAAAAGTTAATAATGTTGATCCAGATTTCATGTATCTTCTTTCCCTTTCAGAAAAATGTCTTGCTGTATGATTAATTAAGTTTGCTGTTTTATGACCTTTCTGAAAAATATACATTTATGTACATATTACTTGAAAGAGAAAGTTGTTTAATATTTTAACATAACAGATATGCTTCTAACTTCACCTGGGCCACCCTTCTTAGCCAGATATTTTTAATATGTTTCAGGGTTTACAGGTACAAATTGTGAAACCAAGATAAATGAATGTGGCTCGAATCCTTGCCAGAACAATGGCCAGTGTATTGATGGAATCAACAGTTATACATGTAATTGCACTGGCACAGGTAAGACATGGCCAACACTTTCTGTGACAGGTAACTCAAGTTTAGAAGAAAAAGCACAGGTCCTTTTTTGAAAAACAAACATGTTGCTTGCTATAATGAAAGTAGAAAGATCTTCAAATATTCTGAGCAGATGTATTGACTATATCCCTTTAGGAGAATATAGACAGATTTTTTCATATTGTGAGCAGACATACTGATTCCATTCCTTCAAAAGAATATTGACAGATCTTCCCATATTCTAAACAGAGATCCTACCCACCATCTTCCCAGATTTAGAAAGTGTGTCTTGAGATCCTAAGGGGGATCAGTGCACATGACCCCAAAAAGTGATGTTGTCCAATTAAAAATAGGCTATTTTTTCATATATATCCTATAGAAAATAATTGGAAATTTCATATCTCAATAAAAGGAAAATAACTTAGTTGTTTTTTTAAAGCATTTAATACACTTACACCGGAAAAATACTGTGTGTGTGTCTGTGTGTGTGTGTGTGTGTGATTTGGATTTTTAACATAGCTTAAAAACTTTTCAGTCATACTGCTATGTTGTCTGCAGTGTGGAAGTTTATAGTGATGTCTAGCACTGGGGCATCTTTCCGCAGACATGTAGGATGGCGTGCCACCCAGTCACATTATCCTGACACCAGGCTGACCAGACATAACACTAACCTCTTAATGCGAAAAATATTGTGTAGATGTAGTATTGTCAAATATCATCACTACACACATGCATGTATGTGCAAGCACTCACATAATCACAATCATGCTAGCATTAAATAAGTACACACACCAGGTTTCTTTCTTTGAAATCCATTGAATGGCAAAATATAGGCTTAATTGGAAACAGTCTTTGCTGCTGTCAATAGTTTATTAGAGTGTTTATCAGGTAACACAAGTGTCATTTGTGTTCATCTCTGCACACATTGGCAACAGGATGGTTCTCTTTAAATTAATGCTGGATTCTTATAGTGAATGTTGGTCACAACTACCGGTAACTTGATCTTGAAAACCATAATGTTTGCATTGTTAGAACTGTATCCAATGCAGTTTGACCACTTCATTGTTGGGGGAGGGTTATTTTTGAGTTTGATGGGGGTCTTAAAGCTTTGGTTTGGTTTGGTGTTTTATGGCACAGTAACACAAGTAGGTTATTTAGCGCAATTGGAGCAAAGTGTTTTGTCCAAGGATACACCACAGTATCTGACCCAGGCTGGTCCGATGGTAGGATTTAAACTCTTGCCTTTTCAGTTGTAAGTCCAGTGGGCTAACCACTGAGCCAGTGTGGCTCCAGGGCATTGCAGGTAATACAGCTGTAATATATACCTCTGACCAGTATGGGTGTTAAAGCTTGATAACGACAAACAGCTGTGTAAACATGAGCATGTGCTTATTATTATCCTTCAATCTATTTCATAGATAAAATTATCCTGAAAAGAATTGGTCAGTTAATAGTTACTTTACTGTGATTATCACAACAAATAATAATAAAGACAGGTGTTACGTGTAAGCTCATACAAAAGTAACAAAAGAAAAGTGTGAAGTCAACAAGCTTTGTAAATTTTAACAAAATAATTTATTTCCCTAGAAAACAAGGTAAAAATATGAAAAAGGCCTTACAGTTTGTGAATATAATCCAAAAATTAATCCTAGAATTTAAAAATATAAGTCCTATCACTAAACAGTTCTAATTGAATCCAAGTTCGAATCCCGATGAAGTTCCAATATGGAAGGCAATGACATCAGATGAGGTCGTTGTACTGATGTCAACAGTTCCTCTTTGATTCACAATTTATAATGTTCCAGTTTAGAATTCCAAACTAAATTTCCAATAAATGTCTTTGTCCAAGAATTTTTACGAAGAAGAGCTTGTATGTTTTCCAGAGAATATATGGAATCGGGTCACAATTAATACTTCCAGTTCAGTACCCACGAATGTAGTTCTAGTCTATTTTTAGAACATTTTTTCCTCTCTCATTTTGGTGGTGATAGAAGAGTTTTATTGGTGCATTTTTGGTAGGGATTTAAAGGTAATTGTTTATTCTTGAGAATATGAGCTTATGGTGTGGTTGTCTGTGTGTATTTGGGCGGCAGTGCACAGTGAGTAATAAGGCCTTGGTGATGATCTGGAAGTGAAATCTGTGTTCCATTGCATGGTGTTTTGTTTACAATTCAGCCTCTCAAAAATAAGCAGGTCAACCCTTGACAAGAACTTCACTGTGAAGTCATCTTTGAAGGTATTTTACATTAATATATGATTTGTATTGATTGTCACACAGTGGAGAGTTCAGTACTGAGAAACAAATGTAGAGAATATATAGTAAAATTAATTGTGTCCTATGGCCTGTCAGGGCAGTATTGACTAAACTTTAAATTGCTCTAAAATTTTTATTATTAATGATAGACACATGAAATTTTCACACATTGTGTATATTGACTGTAAAAATTAGAAAATATAATTAAAATTTAAAAAAAATTAATTTAAAAAATTTTAATTAATTTTTTTTATTAAAAAAATTAAAAATGAATTTTTTGGCCATAAATTCACACAAATGGTATCTGTTGGAGATGACACTTATTATTATTAGCAACAATGTATTCCTACACCATATACAAGTTGCAATGGAGGATTTTTTTGAAAGCCTGTCAGGGAAAATCTCTTTAAATTCTGTGCCAGCACACAATAGTGATTGTAGAATATGGACAGGAAATGTAACATCCAATAGATTATATGGCCTATTGTCATATAGGGATCCAGAGACAAACACATGGAAGAAAAAGCATGTCCACAGACTGGCATTAATGGTAAAGTTGAGAAGTCTGAATATTCCAAAGGAGCTTGATGCATCCCATTTATGCCACAACAGTTTGTGCGTGAATGTCGATCACCTAATTCTAGAACCTCATTCCATTAACAATAATAGGCAGTGCTGCAAAGGTTATGGGCACTGCATTGGGCATGGTGACTTTCCAGACTGCATGATAAAGTTGAAATTGTAACATGGAATAATCCTGGTATCATGATATGGCATGTATGGCATGTATGGCATGGATGGATGGATGGATGGATGTGTTGAGTAAGAAGAAGAAAAGAAAGAGTGTGGTCTTTATTTTAGTAGACCATGCTGGCATGACAGTGCTGTCTTAAATACATTCCTTCCTTCCTTCCTTCCTTCCTTCCTCCCTCTCTCCCTTCCTTCCTTCCTTCCTTCCTTCCTTCCATTCATTCATTCCTTCATTCATTCATTCATTCATTCATTCATTCATTCAGCTAGTAAGTCATTTCATGTTATTTTATTTTAGAATTTTTTAAGATTTATTTTTTATTTTTTTATTTCTTTATTTGTGTCTTCATATTCAGAGAAAACTGTTTCGACCTCTCCATAGGTCTCATCAGGTGGTAGTAAGTAACACAATGCTTATAACATGCATTGTGTTACCTACGGATTTCCCCACTACAGTTTTCCCTTCTGTACCATGTGTTCTTCAGGGTGTCTTTGAACACTGTCATTTTGCACATGGAATTAAGATAATCTTTTCTATCTGCAGTGTCCATTGGCTCCTGCTAAACCTGTGCATAGGAGTGATCGCCCTTGGTGTCTAGCAGTCCTTTGGAGTAGTCAGACTTCCTATTGCCTTGCTGAGTCCTGTACCTCAGATGGGCCTGTATCATATTTCCTCGTCTTGCTAGAATACGTTGCCTGGTTTGTGGACGCTTTTGATACAACTGATGGTAAGTGCAGTCTTTATCCATTGCCTCCAGTGATCTCAGAGTCCTTGTTGAAAGTTTCCCTCCCAAGTGTGTCACTTTTGTTTTCAGTGATGATCCCAGGCTGTTATTGAGTCTGTGTATTGTTGAATGCACTCTTGCCTCAAAGTTTCTGGAATAGTTCACATTTTTAGGTAATGAAACACTGATTGATCTGTTCACAGCCTCACATTTCTGTGTGTTCGTGTTCAGTCGCAGTCTTTCTACAACATCGCAGGAGAGTTTCATTTTCAGAACTTCTAGCAGGATATTCTTATCATTTTCTGTCATGTTAAGATGAGTCACTTGATGAGGGCCCAGGTATGCTGATCGCATCCACCAGCTGTTAGTACTTCCTCCCCCACAGACCTTTGAATAATGCCGGCATTTTGAGCAGTCCCCTGAATAACAGCGCAGAGTGGCATCCAGTACTTGGGGAAGTTGACATTTAATTTTTGTAACATCACCACTATTGTCCTCCATCAGTTGCTTGAAGATCAAACTGCAGCGTGCTTTAATGTCTTGGCTGAAAATTTTCTGTTTGAGCCTTTTTCCTTCTCTTGTTCTTATTCCTGGAAACATGTTTTCACTCAATATTGCAGAATTACAGCGTTTGAACTGTAAACGACCCAAATGGATGGGGTCCGACAGTCTTTCTACTTTCCACATTGGATACAGAATGTTGTAAGCATGTTGGAAGCCAGCAGCAGCCTGTGCATCTCCATCTGTTGTTGCATGTCTGATGAGAACCTCTTGCAGCACAAACTTTTTCCCTATTTCTCTTGCCATTTCAAGCTCTGAATGTGGTGCAGCTGGTGACAGATTTGCTGTGCAGTCAACATGGCCTCCTGGACATTGCACATCAAAACCTTTCCCCTTCAGCCATGCTCCAGTCCAACACAGCTTGTTTTCTACTGTAGTCCCCACAATGTATTGCTTCTCTGTAAGAGTTTCACAGGCAATTCCAACAGCTTGCGATGAACTTTGACCAGGTTTCTTTTCATGTCCAAATGTAATGGCATTGTATCTTGCGTCAAAAGCAACATTTATTTGCTCCGGATGCTGAACACCACGCATGACATTAACCTGTCTGACTAGTTTCAGCTTGTCTATCATGTCCATTTCATTGAGCTCCACAGTTGCTTTACCTACAGTGTTGGAGGCCCTTCGCATAGATGTTCTGCTAGGTGGTGGAATGTCAGTGGCTGCAAGCAAGTATCTAGCCCTGGTGTTGCCCATTGGTGTATCTTGTAGTCCAGCTTGAAACATCATATTTACAGCAGCAGGATTTGGCCCAGGTTTATTTGTTTTTATCTCCTCATACAACTTATACTCTGGTGACTTAAAGCTGCAGTTTTTACACATCATAGTATGCTTCCAAGCAAGTCCCCATTTTCTTTCATTAGCAATTTGGAACTCTGGTCTGTCACATATGTTGACTTGATTACCATGGCGATGAATGATGTCATTCCACATCTCAACATTTTTTTTTCATGCAGATGATACGTGTCCCATCGTGCTCATTCAAATCTGTCTCTTTCAGGTCCAGTTTTGCTTTGGATGATGGTCGTAGAATTTTTGCAGACCCAGGTGTGCCATTACAGTCTGGTGCCTGAACTGACTGGAGACCCCCATTTGTCGGCTTTGTCACTGCTATGAGAGAGAACTTGTCTGCATCCATTCTTCTGGTCACTGGAACAGATGCAGCACTGGAACTTGGTAGAGTATCATCAGTCAGATGTCTGACTCCTTTGTTATGTGGAATATATCCAGGTTTAAAAAAAAGTTGTCTTCCTCTTCTTGTACCCTTTCATGGTTTCCGTTACAATAACTGCATGTAAAATACAAGAAGTATCATCTCTCTCTCACTTATATGCCTAGGAAAATGCATGCTAGCTTGGTTTCAGAGAGCTACACCAACTCTTCAATACTACTGGAAGCCTAACATATGAGGGCTCCTCCCATTCATGGGTGGAAATGATGTCATGTACTTGGTTAGTACAGCGAATAGCTAGCGTATTAAGATGTTACCTTTGATTGACAGGCCCTGGTTGAATTGCATCATACCACATAAGGAAAACCATTGATGTTCATGATAAAGGAATGGAGAGACTTTGCCACAGAATAAAATTTGTCAACTTCAGATTTTACATTTTCATTAAAATTTAAATTAAATTTAAATTTTCATATAAAAATATGTATCATTTTTTAAAATTGAATTTTCTAGGAAAGTTTAACAGTCAAGTTTAATTTCTAGTACTTTCCAGATTGGTGTTAGGACTAAAAACTAATTACAGTTTATTTGAAGTGTTTATCTTGATTAGCAAAATCACAATTAAACTTTAAGTTTTATGCATTTTTGACATTCGGCCATTTGGAATTGGCTTGTGCTTGTGTTACAGTGGTGTCAGATAAAGCCTGTAGCTGTCCTATTCCTGGATGAAATTCCTTAAAACTTTGCAGCAGTATTTAAGAGACATTGCTTTGATCACGGAACGAGGTTGTGTCCATGGAGGTGAAATTGTCTGACCCTGTCAGGAATCGGGTCACAATTAGTACTTCCAGTTCAGTACCCACGAATGTAGTTCTAGTCTATTTTTAGAACATTTTTTCCTCTCTCATTTTGGTGGTGATAGAAGAGTTTTATTGGTGCATTTTTGGTAGGGATTTAAAGGTAATTGTTTATTCTTGAGAATATGAGCTTATGGTGTGGTTGTCTGTGTGTATTTCGGCGGCAGTGCACAGTGAGTAATAAGGCCTTGGTGATGATCTGGAAGTGAAATCTGTGTTCCATTGCATGGTGTTTTGTTTACAATTCAGCCTCTCAAAAATAAGCAGGTCAACCCTTGACAAGAACTTCACCGTGAAGTCATCTTTGAAGGTATTTTACATTAATATATGATTTGTATTGATTGTCACACAGTGGAGAGTTCAGTACTGAGAAACAAATGTAGAGAATATATAGTAAAATTAATTGTGTCCTATGGCCATATATTATTAAATCCAAAAAATAGAAGAAGTCTAAATCAAACTAGCATCAACATAAAAAATCCCACCTTGAGCTCTAAAGGTGTAAAATACAACTGACTATAATTCACTGAGATACAAGTATTAAACCCAGCTAAAACGTAATTTCAAGCCTGCATGATGGGTCACGTGATCACTCACTACAAGTCAATTAGTATGTAGGCTAGAACAGTTCTTGCTAAGAATCCGATTCCCACACTGGAAATGAATTTAAAAATAAAACTGTTTACAACAGAGCAAACACATGGGCTGAACATGACCTTGGTAATAACCAATCATTTTCACTTAGTATTTACAAAATGTGGCTCGAATCCTTGCCAGAACAATGGCTAATGTATTGATGGAATCAACAGTTATACATGTAATTGCACTGGCACAGGTAAAGCATCGCTGATACTTTCTGTGAGAGGTAATTCAGGTGTAGAAAAAAAAGCACAGATCCTTTTTCTCAAAAAGAAACATGTTGCTTGCTATAGTGAAAGTAGAAAGATCTTCAAATATTCTGAGCAGATCTATTGATTATTTTCCTTTAGGAGAATGTAGACAGATTTTCATATTGTGAGCAGACATACTGATTCCATTCCTTCCGGAGAATATTGACAGATCTTCCCATATTCTAAACAGAGATCCTACCCACCATCTTCCCAGACAGTGTTGAAGATTTTTTGAGATTGAGAAAGTGTGTCTTGAGATCCCAGCGGGGATCAGTGCACATGACCCCAAAAAGTGATGTTGTCCAGTTAAGAATAGGCTATTTTTTCATATATCTATCTATATATATATATATATATATATATATATATATATATATATATATATATATATATCCTATAGAAAATAATTGGAAATTTCATATCTTAATAAAAGAAAAATAACTTCGTAGTTTTCTTTAAAGCATTTGATACAAGGGAAAAATACTCTGTGTGTGTGTGTGTGTGTGTGTGTGTGTGTGATTTGGATTTTAAGATAGCTTTAAAAACTTTTAAGTCATATCACTACATTGTGTGCAATGTGGAAGTTTATAGTGATGTCTAGCACTGGGACATCATGCCAAAGACATGTAGGATGGTGTGCCACCCAGTCACATTATCCTGACACCGGGCCGACTAGTCCTAACACTAACCTCTTAATGCGAAAAATATTGTGTAGATGTAGCATTGTCTAATATCATCACTACACACATGCATGTATGTGCAAGCACTCACATAATCACACACACCAGGTTTTTTTCTTGAAATCCATTGAATGGCAAAATATAGGCTTAACTGGACACAGTCTTTGCTGCTGTCAGTAGTTCATTAGAGGGTTTATCAGGTAATGCAAGTGTCATTTGTGTTCATCTCTGCACCCACTGTCAACCGGATTGTACTGTTTAAATTAATACTGGATTCTCATAGTGAATGTCGGTCACAACTAACTTGATCTTGAAAACCATAATGTTTGCATTGTTAGAACTGTATCCAGTGCAGTTTGACCACTTCATTGTTGGGGGAGGGTTATTTTTAAGTTTGATGGGGGTCTTAACGGCTTTGGTTTGGTTTGGTGTTTTATGGCACAGTAACACAAGTAGGTTATTCAGCGCAATTGGAGCAATGTGTTTTGTCAAAAGATACACCACAGCAGCTGACCCAGGCTGGTCCGATGGTAGGAATTAAACTTGTGCCTTTTCAGTCATAGGTAATAATGATGTTCGTCCTTCGGTCTCGAAGACGACCATGACTTCAGATCTGGGCTGGTCTGTGAGTGCGCAGATGGCTGGTGAGGCCAATCTGTGCTCTAAAGAGTCTACGGCAATGAGGACAGGGAATTGCCGGGGGCTGGATGGACTGAAGGTCGGCGCTGGCTCTGCTCTTCCTCTGCTGGCGTTTCTGCTTGGCCTCGTTGATCCGGTGCTCTTCAAATGCAGCTGTGCCTGAGTTGATCTGGTGACGCCAGGCAGCGCGGTCTTCGGCAAGCTGCTCCCAGCTGTCTGGGTTAATGCCACAGGACTTCATGGAGGCTTTGAGCGTGTCCTTGAACCGTTTCTTTTGGCCTCCTCGGGAACGCTTGCCTTCAGTGAGTTCCCCATAGAACAGTCTCTTTGGGAGGCGCTCATCAGGCATACGGCAGACATGACCAGCCCAGCAGAGTTGTGACCTTCTGAGCATGGCATGGACGCTTGTCATCTCTGCTCTTTGGAGGACTTCTGTGTCAGGAGTCTTGTCCTGCCATTTGATGTGGAGCAGTTTTCTGAGGCAGCGCATGTGGACGGAGTTCAGCTGTTTTGCATGGCAACTGTACACCGTCCATGTCTCACAGGCGTACAAGAGGGAGGGCAGTACTACTGCGCGGTACACCTTGAGCTTGGTTGGCAGGCTGATTCCTCTTCTGTTCCACACAGTATTGTGAAGTCTGCCGAAGGCTGCACTTGCACGAGCAATCCTGAGAGTGACCTCTTCATCGATGGAGATTGTGCGCGACAGGGTGCTGCCAAGGTAGATGAACTTGTCAGCAACAGCGAGCTTCTGTCCATTGACGGTAATGCTGGGTTCGGTGTAGGGCACTGAGGGTGCAGGCTGGTACATGATTTCGGTCTTCTTCGTACTTATTGTGAGTCCGAAGTCTGTGCAGGCTTTGGAGAACCGATCCATACTTTCTTGCATGTCAGACTGAGTACCAGCATTCAAAGCGCAGTCGTCAGCAAAGAGGAAGTCGCGGATGGTGTCTTCCTGGACTTTGGTCTTAGCCTGCAGTCTTCTCAGGTTGAAGATGTTCCCATCAGTCCTGAACCGGATGTCGATGCCAATGTCACCCTCACGGAAAGCATCGGTCAGCATCGCTGTGAACATCATGCTGAACAGGGTCGGGGCAAGAACACAGCCCTGCTTGACACCGTTTGTCACTGGAAAGGGCAGGGAGAACTCTCCATCATCCTGTACTCTGGCGAGCATGCCATCGTGGAACAGTCTGACCATGGTGATGAACTTCTCAGGGCATCCGAACTTTGCCATGATCCTTCACAGACCTTCACGACTCACAGTGTCAAAAGCCTTTGTGAGGTCCACAAAAGTGGTGTAGAGGCTGACGTTCTGCTCTTGGCATTTCTCCTGGAGTTGCCTGGTTGCGAAGATCATGTCCACGGTGCCCCGATCCTGCCTGAAGCCGCACTGACTCTCTGGTAGCAAGCCTTGCTCCAAGTGGACGGTCAGTCGATTTAGCAGAATTCTGGCCAGTATTTTCCCTGCGATGGATAATAGGGAGATGCCACGGTGGTTGTCGCATGCTTGACGGTTCCCCTTCCGCTTGTAGAGGTGGACAATAGAGGCGTCTTTGAACTCCTGTGGAATCTTCTCCTGGTTCCACACAGACTGGAAGAGGTCAGTAAGCTTCTGCGTCAGTCGGGGACTACCAGCTGCGTAGACTTCCGCTGGGATGGAGTCAGAACCCGGGGCTTTGCCACTGGATAGACTTTTAATTGCCTTCTCTACTTCTGTGAAACTTGGCGAGTCCGAGAGGGAAGCGTTGGTTAGGACCTGGGGCAGGCGAGCGATGGCTTCAGCGTTGATGGAGGAAGGACGGTTGAGGACACTGTCGAAGTGTTCTGCCCAGCGCTTGAGAATCTCTTCCTTATCAGTGATCAGCGTGTTCCCATCTGCACTGAGGAGGGGGGAAGATCCTGATTTAGTGGGACCGTAGATTGTCTTGAGCGCCTCGTAGAACCTCTTCATGTCATTGCGGTCTGCATACGACTGGATCTCGTCCGCCTTCTTGCTCAGCCATGTGTCCTGCATCTGTCGGAGCTCTCTCTGCACTGTTCTTCTGATACTGGCGAATGCAGCTTTCTTAGATGTGGAGTTCGGGTCATTTAGCAGCGCTCTGTGTGTGCGGTGTTTTTCGTCGAGCAGTTCTTGAATGCGATCATCGTTATCATCGAACCAGTCCTGGTGCTTGCGCGTAGTAGGGCCTACCACATCGGCGGTGGTGGAGTAGACAACATCCCGAAGGGACGCCCAATCAGACTCTACATCATGCGAGCCTAGAGTGATGGCTTCTAGCTTGTTGTCTAGTTCGTCTGCAAGGGACTGCTTCACTGAATCGTTTTTCAGCTTGGAGACGTTCAGTCGCTTCAGCGTCTTGCTTCCTTGAGGACGTCTAGGAGGCTGTATCCTGATGTTAAGTTTGGAGATGATCAGCCTATGGTCAGTCCAGCACTCGGCTCCACACATAGCCTTCGTCACTCTGACGTCCTGCCTGTCTTTCAGTCGCACTATGACGTAGTCGAGCAGATGCCAGTGCTTGGAGCGTGGGTGCATCCATGACGTCTTGTTGCGAAGTGGTAGGCGGAAGACAGAGTTAGTGATGAGCAGTTCGTGCGCTGCACAAGTTTCTAGCAGTAGGAGGCCATTGCTGTTACAGCTGCCAATCCCATTTTTTCCCAGCACTCCTTCCCATGAGGTGTGATCTGCGCCAACCCGGGCGTTAAAGTCACCAAGGATGATGAGTTTATCTGTTCTGGGCACGGCAGCAATAGTGGATCTCAAATCATCATAGAACTTGTCCTTGATCTCATCAGGGTTTGTCAGTGTTGGGGCGTAGGCGCTGACTAGTGTGGCATATCGCTTTCTTGGGAGCGGAAGTCGAACGGTCATCAGACGATCGTTGATGCCTTTAGGTGGGCCGACTGTCTTGTTGACCAGGTTGGACTTGATGGCAAACCCAACTCCAGCCTCGCGACGTTCTTCCACGCTGCGTCCAATCCAAAAGAAGGTGTAGCCTGCATTTACCTCTGACAGTTGACCTTCGTCGGCAAATCGGGTCTCGCTGAGTGCTGCGATCTGGACTTTGTACCTGTTCAGCTCTCTGGCAATCAAAGCAGTCCGTCTTTCAGGCCTTTCAGTCCCGGCACGATCCATGAGTGTGCGCACGTTCCATGCGCCTAAGGTGAGAGTTGTCACCTTGATCTGTTTCTTTGTTTTCTTACCGCTGGAGTGGGATCCCCGCCAGCCGCGGTAAGCTGGCCAGGGTAAGATGAAGTAGACAATGTTTAGGACACCTTTTCTAGTCACTTCCTCTTGCTGTGGAGGCGAGCAGTGTAGTCCTGAAGAGGGCTGCTCGGACGCTCAGGTGGCTGCCGAACTCCCATGCTACTTCGGTCATAGGAAGACGACCCTATAGCCTGAGCCGCCTGCGTGCAGGGTTGTTACTACGGCTGCCAGTGAATCCACACCTGCCGCTTCGCCACTTCCCCGTCGCCGCAGGACTTGCAGGATGATGGAATGGGATAATGATCTGGTGAAGTCATGACTTGCGCGTGAGAATTGGATTTCAGTGAGGAGGAGTTGCGCACTCGTCGACCTCACTCTCTCGTCTCCACATATCTGGGTCCAGTGGCAAGACAGAGTCGAGACGGCTGGAGATAGGGGGGATGCAGTGGATGGCCAGCAGTGTCTAATGGTGTCTCACTGTGCCCTAGTCGCGTTCCACGTCGCTTGCTGTAACCGCCTTTCTGCCCGTTGACCAGCTGGTGGTTCCTCCGCGCAGTCCGCCGGGTCCAGTCTTCACATGCTTAGGTAGACAAACCTAGATCACCGAGGGTTTAAGACCCGACGGCTACCCTCAACCTGGTTTAGCCGGCCAGTCGAAGCCGTTGCCCGTGGTGTGGCCGCTGCGCATGCTACAGCTACTGGGAGCCACAGGTGAGAGTTGAGTGACAGGTGGGGACCAAAGGTGGACTAGCTACCCCATGGGAGTACGACTGCTACCCCGCCAGAGGTGCTACCCCTCCCTGAACACCCAATACACATACCATAGGTAATACAGCTGTAATAAATACATCTGACCAGTATGGGTGTTAAAGCTTGATAACAACAAATCAGCAGTATAAACGAGCATGTACTTATTATTGTCCTTTATACAGTCAATTTCATAGATAAAATTAACCTGAAAAGAATTGGTCAGTTAAATAGATATTTTACTGTGATTATCACAGCAAATAATAATAAAGACAGGCAGTTTACCTCTAAGAATTCTCTGCATTTGGCCATATTCCACTTATTAAATTTCTTTTCATTAAAAAATTATTTGTTCAGTGTCAAAGAAGTGGTTATTCAATGGTTCTTGCAGAACCATCTGTAGGCATTGAGGGGAGCAATTGGCTGTTGAATTTGAAAATGGCAGGCCAGCATTATGTAAAAAGAAAATGGAAGAAGTAAAAAAATTGGGTGCTAGCCAGAAGTTTCTAAAAACTTGTACAGATATTTTGGCCATTTATAAACAGTCTAATGCAGGAGTACATTATGTTCACTGTGGTGTGTGTGAATTGGATTTTTCTGTCGCACATGGTGGTAGGACTGACAAATAAAGACACGTTGAGTGCAAAAGTCCTACAAGGAATGGGCTGAAATAATAGATACAAATAAATAAGCCTCTGTCCTCATTCTGTAAAGCAGTGTCTGACTGGAAATGCACATTATTCATGCTGAAGTGATGACAGGTCAGCTTTTGGCTATTAGTTAAACTTGCCATTGAACACATCTGATTCATTAAAAATTCTCATTCAAGACAGTGATGTGTAATAACTTCTGTTCGTCAACATGCTTCTGGAATCTCTTAGATTTACCTATAACATAATGTTACGTATATGTAATTAAATTGCTTGTGTTAGTTTTAAAATTCTTTTTTTTTATTTTATTTTTTGTTTCATAACATTTTATTGTAATGATTATTGAAAGGATTCGAAATTCTTTTTCAGTAATTCGATATTTTCTTTTAGTAAATGTTGTTTATCTAAGACGTAAAACGTGTTACATGAGAATTATTTTTAGTTAACCTAGTTCGCCTTAGGTTGGGAAGTTTGTAAACAGGCAGTTAAAATGATTGGTTAGTATCAGGGCCATACTTTGATTGCGTGATCACTATGTGTAAACAACATTTCTTTATTATTGGTTCTTAAGTGGGGCTACACTGGTGTACGTGATAGAATTCTTGTAGTAAGAGACCACATGACCCATCTCGCGAGACTTGAAATGATGTTTGTGGGGTTTAAATACGCATTCTTAATATTTTCTGCCAGTCATTTTAACATCTTGATGGAACAAGGTTTTGTTTTTTTTTTATTTGTTGCCAGATTGTTTGTTATTCATCTGATTTTTGGATTTAATAATTTATTCTCCTGGAAACTCAACAAGTTGACTTTTTTATAAAAAATTCTGAAAGATATTCATGGAAATTTATTCTGGAATTATTCGGAAACAAAACCTGTGATTCAATTGAGGAATTGTTGATATTCGTACATGGACCACATCTGACGTCATCGCCTTCCATATTTTTATGTCGTCGAGATTCAAATCTGGATTCTAATAGAACTATTTAGTGATAGGACTTGTGCTTTTCATTCTTAGGATCAAAGTTTGGATTATATTCACAAACCGTAAGTCCTATTTACCAATTTTTACATTGTTTTCTAGGGAAATAAATTATTTTGTTAAATATACAAAGCTTGTTTCACTCTTTTCTTCTGTTACATTTGTACGAGCCTACACGTAACACAAAAGGAATTGGGTTGTTTGACTTTGTGAACTTTACTTATGTGTGACAATTGAAGTACATTTTGCTTCTGTAACACTTGTTAAAAACAAATTTACGTAATAGAAATAGCATTAGAACCAAAATACAGATTTGTTTTGTAACCTAGAAATAACATGTCATATAATAGTACAACCTGACTTTTCAGTATTAAAATGTTCAGAAATATTATAGATGACAAATTGTAGCAATTTATTTTATGCTAGTCCATGCATTGTGGCAATTTTCACATGAAATAATTAGATAATTCACTGGAGAAAATTATCAATTTTATTCTTTAACTTTTTTCAATAAATACTGATTGCATAATGACCAAAGAGTTTCATCTGTCATCTTGTCAGTCACTTGCTGCAGTATTAGCATGTCAACCTATCGTGCAAGAAAACCAGGTTCAAATCCCACTGTGAACATTAATTGTTACATTTTGGAAGCTGCATGTCTGATAATTACTAGTTTATTAGATTTTTTGAGAAAATTATTATCTCACGAACCTCTTAAGAAAATGCCAGAGTGAAATATTGTAATTGGCTGTCATTTTGTACAGTGCAGAGTTATCTCCTTTTGCATATAGATATAATATCATTACTGTCTTAAGCTGTGAATCTGGGTCATGCAGAAATGTGTGGAGAGTGTATTGTCCTTTTGTCCTTTTTGTCATCTCAAAACAAAAATATAGTTGACGCTCACCTTGATGTCCAAATAGACTAACAATGTACAGTATAAAAAAGTCTCAGACTCCATGCAGACAATATGAGAATGAAACGAAGTAAACCTTTTATTGTTAATTTACATTACCCCTGCCTTGATCATAATTTGGCAAATGGCAATCATTTGATTTGCTACATTTCGTACATGAGATAGTTTTGTTTTAAGATTATTGTTGGTTATTTTTTCATAAGTAAACAAATCACAGACTGGTTGTAGCAATAAATCATATTATGATAATATCACTGGCAACATAAATCCGTAAGCACTACCTACAAGTTTTGTTTTATTAATTTTACCCTGTATTGCTGGATTTATGCAACAAATTTTATTAGCTACAGTTTAGTAAAATAATGCTCACAAAAATATGAACCAGCATTTTTGATTTTCATTTCTATTTCACAGATATCACTCTGTTTCTTTTGTTTTGTGTTAAATTCTCTGTTTCATTTGTTTTGTATTAAATTTACATAATAGTATACTGTTGGAAAGATTCTTTTAGCCTGTTAAAATAATTTGTAGATATTTTCATTCTATTAAAGTTTGTATGTCACCATTGCAACAGCAGAAGTGGGACATATTGCTTTCCTGCTTTATGTCCACGAGTCTGTACATCTGTAGATCCATGCATCCATTGCAGAACCGTCTTAGTGTGATAGCACAAGGACTATTATTATTATTATTATTATTATTATTATTATTATTATTATTATTATTATTATTGATATTATTATTCTTACTATTAACTGAGCTGGCCATAGGTAATGGAAGCTTATGGCATTGCCCTGAATCCATTGTGTATCCTTTTTTGTGTCACATGTCCATCCATCAGCAATTCCTTAATTGTTAGCACTCTGGAATCCATATGGACTTGTATCGTCAAAATCACAGACCACATCAATAATTAGCAAGATCCATGCATGTTAATGAGATGATCTTGCACCTGATTGGCTATCCTTATTACAACTCTGTAGGCTGCATTTCAGATCAGAATTTGATCAAACTTGGAGTGTGTACTTGAATCAATTAAGATCTTGGATGAGGTTGATCATGAGTAAAATCCACGCATATTAATTGGTGATCTTTCCATGTGATTGGCTAAGCTTGTTACCACAGTGGAGGCTGTATTTCTGATCTGATTTTGATCAAACTTGGAATATATGCTTACATCATCAAGACACTGGATTAATGCATTGGCAAAGAAAGAACATTAAATATAGAAACCTAAGCTTGCACAGAAGTGAGAGGAATTTAGAAATAGTATAACTAAGTTTTGTCTCGTGTATAAATTTGCATTACTCACTCCTTTCTCTCTCTCTCATGTGAGATTTATTTATTCCACATGTTTGTTTCACATAGGTGAACCGAATATGAATACATGTATGGAATGAAAGAGTTTCTAACTGCCAGTATTAATAGTTTATTTATTGATGCATCTTTGGTTTGTTTTCACATAGGATACAATGGTAGTAGATGTGAGCAGGATATTGATGAGTGCAGTGTTGGAATGAAACGTTGTGGAAATGGTACTTGCTTCAACACACCTGGGTCAGCTATCTGTTCTTGCCCAGATGGATTTTATGGGGAGCTATGTCAGGTACACTACTGTTTAAGTGTATTTTGGAAAGATTTTAACAAAACTTGAATTTGGACTCGTAAATACCAGGCATGAGAATTTTTTGATCAGTCCAGATTTTCAGATTCCTGCATCAGTTATGTGCATTGAGTATTCCAAAGAAAATGTGTTTCAGTTACTTCCCATCCTTTTTTACTACTGTAGTAATACAAATGCATAAAATTGCAACTCAGTGATCTCCAGAATAAAAAAATGTAAATTTAACTTGGTTTGTTTCTTCTTTAACTTAAAGACTCCATCCCAGATTTAGTTTCTGTCTGATACCACATAAATCCATGGAGTGACTTGTCTATCTGACATTTAAAAGTTAGGAAACTCTGGATATAATGAAACCCACTGGACAACAAAATTTTCATTGTTATTTCTGAATAAGCTATGGTAAAATATTTATATAAAAAATGCTTGTCATGTACTGTGTAATATCTTTTTTGTTGAATCATGGTGAAATATAGCTGTAGCTTTTCCAGTAATGGCACTATAATCAACAGTGTTTAAGTTTTGTATTGAAGTTTTTGAAAGTCCCATAGCTTTTACATATCTGCTGCATCAAAGTAAAACTATTTGATAATATAATTGCAATCTAAAGTTTATGCCATGATATTGCTATAAGTAGCAGTCTTGCTGTCACACCTGTCTTGCTTGTCACACCTGCATCAGCAATATAGTAAATGAAGTTGAAGTTTCTCATTCAAGATTTTAATGTCACAATTTAACAACATCATTGGCTCCATGAAACTGACACTTTGATATAATATTACTATAGTTCTAACATTCATATGCTGATATGCTAGGATTTTCTGCCTTGCCTGCTTAAGCCAAAGGCATGTTTTATCATTGTGAGCAATTTTGAAGTTTTATAGTACATGTTTGGAATATCATTGATCTTCAGTATCATTTTCTATATTCATCTAAAACTTTAATGTTACTGACTTTTAAAGTTACTGATTTGTGAGAAGTTCCTGTCTTGCCACTTTTGTCAACTGAAGCCTCATGGTCAGCAATGCTAGCCATAAGCCCTTGTGTGAAAGGTTATGAAACTCAGATACAAGGGTTGTACATACATGCAGATAAATGGGTGATAATGAATACATACAGATGCAGGGATCATGTGTATGTGTTCGCATCCGTTAGTCTGGAGAGATGTCCCGGTTGGTGGTTGTGCAGAGTCTGCTGTGGCTACGGAGCCCAACATGGAAGTGGCAGTCCTTGCTGCACTTGCTACACTTGAAGGTTGAGTCTGGTGTGGGTTGGAGCTGCTTCTTCTTCCTCTGAGATCACTTTTCATTGGTGAGCAAGTGTAGTTTGTCCTCACCGGCTTTCAGACCGGTGATCAGAGCATGTTGCCAGCTGGACCTGTCTAGAGCAAGCTCTTCCCAGGTGTTGACATCGATGTCAAGGACTTTCATGTCGCACTTGCAGACATCCTTGAAGTGGAAATGAAGTGGAGATGTGGCCGTCCGATCGATCTTTTGCCAGAGGCAAGCTTCAAATAAAGAAGGTCTTTGGGGATCTGTCCATCATCCATCCAACGTACATGGCCCAGCCATCTGAGGTTATGTTGGCGGAGGAGTGTGACCATGCTGGGAATCTTGGCAAATTCAAGCACCTCATTGTTTGTCACTCGATTGCTCCAGGTGATCCCGAGTATGCGTCAGAGGCATTGCATGTGAAAGGCACTCAGTCTTTTCTCCTGTGAGACGTACAGGGCGCAGGTTTCACTGGTGTACAAGAGAGTGCTTAGCACATAGGCATGGTACACGGAGATCTTAGTGTTCAGGGTCAGCATGCTGTTGTTTCACACTTTCTGCGACAACCTGGAGAGAGTTGTTGATGCCTTTCCAATCCACTTGTTCAGCTCAGCATCGAGCGAGAGGTTGTTGGTGATGGTAGAGCTGAGGTATGTGAACTGACTGACTACCTCTGGTTCGTGGTTGTTGATGATGATGCTGGGAGGATCCATGTTCTGAGCCATCACATTGGTTTTCTTTAGGCTGATGGTCAACTGAACTCATCGCATGCTTTAGCAAAGCATTCCATCAGGTGCTGTAGCTCAGCTTCTGTGTGAGTGGCTAGAGCAACATTGTGTACAAAGAGCATGTCCCTGATGGTTGCTTCTCACACTTTACTCTTTGCCTTCAGTCGTGCCAGGTTGAACAGTCTGCCATCGGATTGCGTGTACAGGTATATCCCTTCTGTGGATGTCCCAAAGGTGTATTTGAGCAGGACAGCAAGGAAGAAGCCGAAGAGCGTGGGGCAAGGACACAGCCTTGTTTCACTCTGCTGCGGATGTCGAAGGGGTCGAACGTTGAGCCATCATACTGCACTGTGCCTTTCATGTCGTCATGGAAGGACTGGACCATTGCTTAGCAGCTTTGGAGGGCATCCAGTCTTCACCAGGGTTGTGAAGAATCTGTCTTTGCTGACCAGATCAAACGC
Organism: Megalonaias nervosa; assembly: GCA_016617855.1. Lineage (NCBI taxonomy): Eukaryota > Metazoa > Mollusca > Bivalvia > Unionida > Unionidae > Megalonaias > Megalonaias nervosa. The sequence continues at coordinate 60,270 of JAECUM010000800.1, read as the reverse complement.
CTTGGTGAGGTCTATAAATGCCAGGAAGAGGGGTCTGTGTTGTTCTCGGCACTTCTTCTGCAGTTGCCTGATGGAGAAGATCATGTCAATTGTGGACCTCTCTGCGCTGAACCCGCACTGTGACTCTGGATACACTCTGTCAGCAATCATCTGCAGTCTGTTCAGGATGACGCGTGGGAAGACTTTACCCATGATGCTGAGAAGGGATATGCCCCTGTAGTTGTTGCAGTCACTTCTGTCACCCTTGTTCTTGTACAGGGTTACGATATTGTCCTGAGGCACTGCACCTTCATCCCAGTACTGGCAGAGGAGGTTGTGCAGGTGTGTGAACAGCACATTGCTGCTGCACTGATGACTTCTGCTTTGATGCCATCCTTCTCTGGGGCTTTACCAGAGGACAGTTTCTCTAAGGCCTTCTTTAGTTCTGCTGCAGTAGTTTTCTTGTCCAGTTCAGCCATAAGAGGGTGGTTTTCAGTGGCGTTGAGGGCATCGTTGGTCACGTGGTTCTCTCTGGAGTACAGTTCAGAGTAGTACTCCACCCAATGCTCCATCTGCTTGCCCTTGTCATGGATGGTATCGCCTGTGGCAGACTTCAGTGGTGCTGTCACTTTCTTTGTGGGACCCATTGCTTTCTTTATGCCATCGTACATGTCTCTGATGTTTCCGATATCTACTGCTTACTGGATGCTCCGACAGAGCTGAAGCCAATATTCATTGGCACACTGCCGTACTAACCTCTGCACTTTGCTTCTGGTAGACCTGTATGCCTGTAGCGTCCTCTGGCAGGGGGAACACTTGTATTCCAGGTGGGCACTGTGACGCTCTTCTATGGCTGGCATGAGTGTGGCGGAGTTGGCCTCAAACCAGTCGTTGTTCTTTGTCTGCTTCTTACCAGAGATCCGTGTGGCTGTGCTGTACACGGTCTCTCTGATGTTATCCCGTCTCTCTTTGGCACTGCTGTAGGGAGGTTCTGAATCGAACGCCTTGGAGAGGGCATAAGTGAATTCCTTATCTGGATATGACATCTTGCTCACATCAATGCATGGTTTACCCTCTTGCCTAGAGTGGTGAATCTTCTTTGGCTGAAACTTCATTTGGCAGCACTCCAGCGAGTGATCGATGTCGCAGTCAGCGCTATGCAAGGTACAGGTAAGAAGCACACCCTTCATGGCAAACCGTCTCGTGATGTTCAAGTCCAGCTGGTGCCAGTGTTTGGACTGGGGATGCCTCTAAGACACTTTGTGCTATGGCTTTGTCTGAAAGAATGAATTGGCGATGCTGAGGTCATGGTACGAGCACATCTCTAGGAGCCGCTGCCCGTTCTCATTCATCTTCCCAATGCCAAACTTGCCAAGACAGGAAGGGCAAGAGTCATGGTCGGCACCCACCCTAGCATTGAAGTTGTCCAGTAATATCAAGTTCTCTTCCTTGAGAATTTTGTCGATGAGTGAGTCTAACTCGTCGTTAAACTCATCCTTGATATCTGCGGTGGCGCTGAGTGTGGGAGCGTAAATGCTGATCAGGTTGACAGGCCCGGTTGTGGTGTGGAGACGGAGAGATAGCAGTCTTTCGTTTCTTTATTGGCAGGGTTCTATAATCCCAAGCAGAGAGTTCCTGATGGCGAATCAAACACCATACTCTCTGGCTTCGTCGGCTCTCATTCCTTGCCAGAAGGATTTGCAGTTCTTTTCTCTGAGGGACCCAGAATCTGGTAGCTGTGTCTTCTGTAGTGAGGCGATGTTGACCTGGAGTCTTGCAAGTTCGTTGTTGATGACTGAAGTCTTTCGAACATCGCTGATTGCCTGGAGGTCATCTGAGACCCCAGTCAGCATGGCCCAGACATTCCAGGTACCTAGCTTGAGGATTGGAGGTTTCCTTGTTGGTTCTCTTTTGTTGTTTTCTGGTGCAGTAGTTGCAGTCCGCTTGTTAGGTACTCGCATACCTTAAGCCCTATGCACCCAGCAAGGCTGGCGAACTGTGGCGGGATGGCACCTTATTGGCTGGGGGCTACCCAGCTTGAGGTGGGTGGTAGCTGTCCATTGAGACCTGTTGATCTCTCCCACTGTCGGGAGCAACACCTGGAGTCTGACTCTGCGCCAATCGAGCAGTGACTTATAACCGGTAAACTGTTGCTTTCCATGTTGTGTCAACGCTGTGAGGCGAAGCTGGAGTGTCCTCTCCAGGGCACAAGCCTGGGCAGGGTGATATGGAGAATCAGCTGTTGCCCATGCAGCTGATTCCCTCTCTCCACACAGCTGATGGATCCAAGGGAAAGGACAAGCCGATACATCATGGCACCAGCGACGTCGCAGGAGTTGCCCAGGTGACACTGAAAGCAATGCCATGTTGCCTTAGGGCCTCCATCTCCAGATTTTCTGTTGGGGTTTACTCCCTTAGCTTTTTCCATGAGAAGGTATAGTCAAATGGCAGGAGAGGTTTGAAGTCAGAGTTTACCTTTTCCTTGATGGGCGACCACCCAAGATTAATGAGCTCCATCTGCCCGAAGCATCTGGTTTTGAGGCGCCAAAAACTCGCCTGTCATCCCTTCTCCAGTCAGTTTAAACAGGTTCCGCTGGGCTTAGTAGTTAAGCTACTCGTGAATGCCTGGAGCTGGATTTGGTTGTCAGAGGCGCTCTCAGGCACAAGCCATTGGGGGATTTCCAACGGAAGTGGGTGCTTATCTCCCACATCCGCCCCCGGCGATAACAACCCTTGGAACCCACAGGGATCATATTGACATACATATAGATACAGCAGTCATACTGATGTACAGATACTGGAGTCATACTGACATACAGATACAGGGGTCATACGAACATACATACAGATACAGAGGTCATACTGACATACATAAAGATACAGAGTGATTCTTATATACAGATTCAATGGTCATACTGACATACAGATGCAGATGTTATACTGGCATACATACAGATACAGTTGTTATACTGACATACATACAGAGACAGGGGTCATACTGACATACAGATACAGGGGGTGATTCTTACATACAGATACAGTGGTCATACTGACGTACGGATACAGGGGTGATTCTTACATACTGATACAGCAAATGCAGCACTTTTCCAGTCTTCAGAGGACGCGAAAGGCATTAGATACATCAAATTGTAGATAGATCTGTATGTTCCAAGGACACATTTTCTATTTAGATAAACAATTAAAGTCCAACATTGCCTATATGCATGACATGGAGGTTTGGCATCACATTTGATGTAAAAGTTGAAATTGTTTGCATGAAATTAACATAATCAGTTAGTATTTATGATCTACAGGTATTTGGCCATAAATAAATATAAAAGTGATTACAAATGAATTTTCTGGTAGGTGAATTTAATTATTTTAGGCAAATCGTAAATAAAATTATGAAAGAATCTAAAACGAAATGCATTCTGTGAAGTATATAAAACGTAAATGTTCATAATAGCTTTATGCCTGAACATATGCAATTTCATAGCTGACAATCTGCTGTTGCCTCTAATATCCATATTTATGTAGATTTTCGCTTGTATCTGGAATGAATACATTTTAAGTCATTGTAGATGGTTTGGTATGGTGTCAGGGAAATAGTTTGTAAGGTACTGTTGTATTGACCTATACATATTGTCATATTGCTTAACTGCCGACACCCCGATCTGCTGATACATAATGCGCTGGCAGACATGGATATATGCACTTTGCTAGGAGTACAACAATAAACAGACGTTTATCTGCATGTACATAATGCATAGAGGATATCTATGTTCCGAGTAGATATAATGAATATTTCACGAGTAAAGTGGAAACATTGTTTTGTCACGAGCGGTGAGAGACAATGCAACATGTTTCCATTTCACTCGTCGCCACTCATGCAAAGACAAGATGATTCCACTTACCTCGTGAAATATTTCCTTATATCTACTTTAGAAAATGGATGTGCAGGACTTGTGCATGCTTGATTCTACCATTCGTTATCTCTATGTTGCATTTTAAAGTAATCTGTTATGCAGCAAATGAGTGTTCTTGAACTTAGAGTTCATTTATTCTTAACTACTAAAGATTTAATCATTTAAAAGTGACATGTAGGAGAACCATGGATTAATATTATTTTAAACTTGCATTGTACTGATATTTGCAAAGACTGTCATTTCACTTCATTACATATGGCAATTGTACGTTGCTTATAAGTACCTTATAAGGCCCTTCAAGGTCACCAAAATACTTAATATACTGTGAAGCTTTATGTAAACTTAAATTGGATACTTATGTTTGCTAGTGGGACTTTTATGTCAAGACATCGTTAATTGTTTCTCTTGATCAGCTGTTGCTCCGGTGGCCTAGTGATCCCCAGCTGAGTCATACCAAAGACTTATAAAAATGATACAAACAGCTGCCTCGCTTGGCGCTCAGCATTAAGAGGTTAGTGTTAGGACTGGTCAGCCTGGTGTCAGGATGATGTGACTGTGTTGAATATGATGCTACATGTCTGCGGCATGATGCCCCAGTGCTAGATATCACTATAAACTGCCACACTGCAGACATCGTAGCAATATGACTGAAAAATTGTTAATGTTACGTTAAAAAATCCAAATCACACTCACCAGCTGTTGCTTTGTTAAATGTTTTCATTTAACACTACTATGTTTCCCCACGCAAGAGCAGAATTAAACAAACAGTTTATTAATGCTCGTTATGCTGTTTAAATGGAAAATCTGTATTTTCAGCCTTAATTTTGTGAAAACAATTTGTGCAAAAATACATCAAGGGCTGCGTTAAGGAATATAGACTTGCCGTAATTGACACATAAATGATGCAGTTAAAGGTTCTTTATTATCTTAGGAAATTTAGATTAAAGGATTAGTCTAGGATTTTGCAATCAGCCCTGCCTCAGACTGCAGTTGTTCTGGCAATGCAGTGGTCCCCCTCTAATAAGGTCATGACTCCTGCAGCAAGACAATGGCTTATACGACAGTGGTCTTTATAGAGGGGGGATAACACATGTGAGTAATAATTTCATATGAAATATGAAAGACATAACTAAATTTTAAATATTTAGTATTTTAATATCACAGTCACAGAAATGTTGTGGAATCAATGTTGCAAAAGTTATATCAGTGTTCTTAAAATAAGTATGAACAATCATTAATCGTGATGAAAAACCGTCTTGTCAATAACACCTGCACACAGACATCTGGAAGTAACTAGCCCACTCCATCGATTCCGCTTTCCAACTGCAAACTCTCCCTCTTTTTATATAGTGGAACTGCTTTCTCTTTTCATTCTAAAATGAACATCTTTGATGACAGTTTTTACTTTTTGCAACAACTTATTCTTTTATTATTAAGTTTTATTTTCAATGTTCACAGAAGAAGTGAGTTTGTCACGCGATCAACTGACTTACGTCTGATATTCTCCTAAGCATATGTCATAACTAAGAGCGAAAAGTCACAGTGGCAAACATGCCATTTTTCTTACCAGCTTATGGACATAATGCAGATATGAACTGTACAATTCTGACTTTTCAGCAGGTAGCTTCTGTAATCATGATAATTATTAGTGGTAATAACGGACAGTAATTATCAAAGTGACAAAACCTAACATGTAAGGAACACACAGCAGTATAACTTACTTCTTTGTATAAAGTTAATTTATTTGTTTGTTGAATTTAAAAATCAATAAAATATTAGTGAGATTTCCATTTGCAAATACGATTATATAGCTACTTTCAATAGGTATATTTGAATATTTTGAATATAATTTTATGTACTAATATGCAAGCTGATTGCTGCTTTATAAGGGAGGGGGCATCTCAGAGAATTACGTTTTAACAAACGCTCTTTAGTGCCATGTGAGTATGGCCTTAGAAAATGAGTCACCACTACTCGGGAGATTATTAAAGATGTCAACCACTGTAAAAAGAAATCAATAAAAAAGCAGCAGAAATATCACCAAATGTCAAGGTACCGCTGTTCATGTTATGTTTCCATTATTCGCCAACTCTGCTGGCAAAATTTTCAAATACTAACAATATTTTGAAACAATAATAGATACAGATATTATAAAGACAATTATGGCTTAAAACGTAAACAAAATGCAATTCTCCATCATCGGCTAATGTAGTAGAAAAAAGAATGAGTCAATCCATATAATGCTGCAAAATACGTGTTTAACCTGTACACCAAAACATCATTGTACATTTTCAGTCTTTATCACATTAACATTAAATTTGGCTCTGAAGATTTACCTCAGTTTTATGCATCATGGTATTTAGGACTACATGGTCTTAAACTATGAAAAAGAAAAGAAGTGAAACCAACAATTCATGATAAACTCAACAACAATTTATTTGCCAAAAATACAACATGAAAATTGAAAAGACACCAACAGTATTGGGGATTAAATTCCAAATAATCCTAAATGTCAAATCACAAGCCCAAACTTATGGAATGTTCTGAATGATTACCAATAGTTTTAAATGTCTTGATGTGCCACAATTATAGACTCCAGAATGTCTTTGAATGAGTTCTCTATAATCCCAAAGGAGTGCTTTAGTCCAGAAAGTCAATGAGCACTTAGTAATTCCAATGAATAATTTAAATAAAAATTCCTCTAGAAGTGTATCTGTGCACAACTACAATCTCTGATCATAGATTGCCAAGACTGATATGAAACTGGAATGAATAATTGTTTAACATATCCCCTTTATATACAAAGACCTACTTGACCTACAAAAGAATAGACTGTTCTAGAATTCCCTAGATGTGAGTCATTTCTAATGGAAAATCCATTGAGTTGTAAACAAATTCATTTCCAGAACCTTTCAAATTCGTAAACAAGGTTAGGCCCTGAACTTAAATTTTAGTAAATCTCGTCAAACAACATGGCATAAATCAGGTAGGCAAGCCCTCTACCTTCAGTCATAGACAAAAGCCAATCACACAATATAAATTAAATATACATAGCACTTCCATTGTTTAGCCATCCCAGGTGCATGACAACTGGAGCATCCAGTGTTGTACATTAAATGACGAATTCCGGGTTCCCAGTAGATTTTAGTCCCCCATTCCCACATGTTTGGCAATTATTTTGCACTTGTATTCATTATTTATAATATAAATATTTAGCTGTCCCTTTCAAATCATGTGTTTCCTACAGAATTGCTAAACCACCTACCCAAAAGTGACCCTTGCCAAAATGATGCTAGGCCCAACACAATCATATCGTTCATATCGTTTACTTCCTCCATTCATTAGATTATCAGGTAATATTTTCTTGTTACGCCACAACAGCAGAAGAATTTCTGTTTTCAATCAAGTGTGAATAGATATTATAGATGAAAATTTATAAAAAAATAAATTTTTCATTTAAAAATTCTGGAATTTTTGTCAAATGGAATTTGTATCGGCATATCAGTTTTCCTAATTTACTTCTGTTGAGTATTTTTGATGTTCAATGTTCATTTATTATTCAGTTGCATTCCTTTTATTACCAAATATCTATATTTAATCTCATTTGTTAAATTATTCGCTGATTGACATTCATATAATTGGCTCGAATAACATGAATGTTATCCTATCAGTAAATACACAATGCTTCCTTTTGTAAACCTTGTGATTTGTATGCATCCCGGTGCACAAGAATATTTCTGCTTTGGTTAAGTTGCTCTGCCCAATGGCTTTACTAGATAGAAAATGGGAGCGAGGTGTATTGGCTAAGGATACTACATAGCAGCCAACAGTTGTCTTAGAGTCAAATTTAGTATCCCCAGTACCTGCGGCAATAAAACTTGGAACATTACAATAACTATACCAACAGTGTAAATTATTGCTGTGTAGATAAATATGCAATGGCTATTCTAGCTTCCAAATGCACAAATGTCAAAAAGTCTTCAAAAAGAATTTAACCTTAATATGGACATATAAAATGCGATTGAGAGTATGGGTGGGTACAATAAAGTAAATATTGGGATCCGCTTTAAGGTGAAACACACTTTAATAAATTGAGAGGGATAATAACCTGAAAATTTGGATCTGCTTTCAAGTAACTAACACACATTAGGAACCTAATTTCATGTATATTCTATCAACACAGGTACTTGCTGCTGATGAGGCAAGGTTATGCAGTTTTGATGGCAGTATTCAAAAGCATATCGCAATTAATGTGAAATATTGGAATGATATGATCAGAGTGCAGTGATCCCTATATTGCGAAGCCCCTCCCAAAAGAGGCGACCAATTTTAAATTCCATTTTGTCACACAATAAAATATATATTTTAATTATGTTCTCGCCTCATGAGAAGTCAATCTTTATACAAGGCCACATTTTCACTATAGAATATGCGGTCATATATGGCAGCAGGACCACTGCATCTGGTCTAAGGTGAATTTAAAGCCTAATTGTTTCAATATTTACTTTCAGTCAATAAAAATAAAATGGACCACCCCGGTGGCCTAATAGTTAGAACTTCCGCTATGAATGCGGGAGGTCACATGTTCGAACCCTGGCTGAGTCATACCAAAGACTTATAAAAATGGTACTAGCAGCTGCTTTACTTGGAGGTCAGCATCAATAGGTTAGTGCTAGGACTGGTCGTCCTAGTATCAGGATAATGTGACTTGACGAGACATGATGCTACATGTCTTCAGCATGATGCCCCAAGTGCTAGAAATCACTATAAACTGTCACACTGCATACATTGTTGCAATATGACTGACAAATTGTTAAAGCTACATTAAAACTTCAAATCACACACATAAAACAAAATGGAAAAACAAGGTTTTAATGCAGTGATGATGAGACTGTTATTATCATTATTCCCTTGTAAATGTTAGTTCATTCTTTAAAGATATATTTATTTTGTATTGATTTCATTGTTATATGCCTAGTTTTCTATCTGATTTACATTCCTGACATGCTTTATTCAGTATACATGTTTAAATAACTTAACTTTGAAGAGAGAGAGAGAGAGAGAGAGAGAGAGAGAGAGAGAGAGAGAGAGAGAGAGAGAGATTGAGATTTTGATTTTATTTGGGGGTATAAATTGTTACATGACATTACCACATGCCACCATATTTTAAATAGGTAAAAAAAAGTCAGATATCCAAAGTCCAAAACGTACGAAGCAGTATTTGGAAATGATACATTCCTACATTTACCCGAATAAATACTTAGAATCAGGCAAGTGCATTGGAAGACTTATATCTGTATAACAAACAGGGCAAAATATAAAAAGTGAAGAGATTTCAGGAATAAGTGCAAAATATTATTTATTTTGAGCAATGGAAAAGATATTAAGAATTTTTTAACATCCATGAACCAGAGAAAAACTCAACGTACTAAATTTCATGGATATAGAGAACATTAAGAAGGAATATTGCAAATTTAGAATGCAGAGATTTTCTTGAATGTTAAAGATGGAAAAAGGGGATAAATTACAGCATGAAGAAGTAATGATATGATTACAAAAATTATATATATATATATATATATATATATATATATATATATATATATATATATATATATATATATATATATATATATATATATATATATAAATTATTATGACCGTATGGTCTTAAATTGAATAACAGAAAGAAGAGAAACCAACAAGTTTAGTAAAATCAGCAAGATACAAATTGAAAAGGAACTTACAGTAATGTGTATTGAATCCCAAATAATGCTAATTCCATCAGAAACCCAAAAGTATAATGTTCCTATTGAATTCCATTCATTAATGTGCTGATGTACCAAAGTGTTGTTGTGTCACGATAATATAATCCAGAATGTCTTTGAATGTGTTGGAAAAAATAACAAAATAGTGTTAATCCAGTCAATGGGCACTTTAGTATTTCCAGTGAATGATTTAAATAATGCCTCTAGAATTATAAATGAAAAGAATAATTAATAATTCCATTATTTTCTATAACTGTTGTTATCATGTTCAATGAATGCTAAAATGTTGATGGAGAATTTTTATTACTGAAAATATTCATCTGGAGTTGTAAATGCCGAAATTTTGTTGCTCTTTCTGTTAGTGAAATTTGCCAGAATCCATTCAAAAGGTCAAACTTGGTGACATATTTTGCATTTCTAATTTTGTCGATCAGTCATTCATTCTTAGCATTGAAAATTAATCCGTTGACTTTAATATCATCAGCACACATACGGAAAGTATTATCTGGTTCATTGTGAACTTCAGTCAGTTTTATTTGGTTCTAAAAAGCCATTCTCAAGCAAATATTGAATTTCTGTTTTCAGACATTCTCACATGAGAGGACTCATCTGTAAGAATATAGTTTCAACGTCATAGTAGATTTTATTTGTTTGTGTTGGCACATCTGGAAGCAAGTATTCATATTCACATAACAGCTGTTGTTATGTGTTCAGTTCATGCCTGCATGACCTGAGTTTCTTATGGGCGTAGTAGTTGCATAAGATCTATAAATAGATGTTTACGTATGTGTTGATATTTATTAATAATAATCTTAAGAATAAGACTTAAATGGCGATTATGGCTTAGTTTCTCAGTGGCTATTGGGGTTCCAATGTTTCTAGAATAATTCTATAACTTCCCATTGGTTGGGCTAGGTCACATGAATAGACCAAATCGACGTAAAATCAGTAGTGTATTCTGTCATGTGGGGTCTATTGTGAAATACAGTCGCAGTATACGATGTATATAAGAAGAGAATTATGCAATCACTTTCATTCTGATTTTGGAGTCATTAATAGTTTTGTGTTTCTTTTTGTACTTAGATATATTCGAGATGAAAAAGATTTGTTTGGATTGTTCAGTGGAAATGGCAAGTGCTCATTATTTGGACTATAATATTGTTCTGGAACGGTTATATATTATTCGAAGAAAATCTGGATAACGCCATCTGAACAATGTCACAGTTCTTGGAGGACCAGTATATTTCCGGTTTTGAAATTTAAAAGGGACTTTTCCTTCATTTAGGACTTTCATAGACCTTTATGAGGAATAGCTTGGATTCACTTCATAATACTGTAAGTTCGGCATATTTTCATTTATGACTTTGATAATGAAATTGTTTGTCGAGTTTTACAAAACTTGTTGGTTTTGCCTTTTTCTGTTGCTTAGTTTGTGACCATTGAGTCGTAACACCATTTGAATGTAACCAGACACGCTAATAGTAGGCATCAAAAAGTGAAGCGTCATCTTGGATCTGAGAAGAGAAGTAGCGGGAAGACTAAACCCCCCCAAAAAGCAAGAATTATCTTAGAGAAATAAACTGGATTAGAAGAGTAGAAGAACAATGTCCGAAGAATGGAGAATCAGTAAAGAAGAAGAGGAGTTTAATAAAATTTAAGTATTACAGCAAAACTTTTTCGCTGAGCACATCAACGTCGATCGACTCATTAAATGTCATCAACGAAGTTGAAATTCAGGTGATCCGGTAAATGCTGTGAAGTGTAGAAGCAAGAATGGAAAAAGGAACAAAATAGGTGCAAATTGCCAACTAAAGAAACAAAACTGTGAAAGAAAGAGACAACAGTGTTTCTCTACAGAGATTGGCAACCTGTGCTTCGAGTCCAAATAAATCCAAAATGGACTTCGCATTCTACATAAATGAGTTCAAACTGCTTGAGACTGCAGTAACCTTGTATCAGTTTTGCAATGATTTACACAACAGTGTTCTCTGTTAAAGTGGTATGTACATACTAAAAAGTCTGCAAAACTATTAGTGAATAAAATGTACTCAGGAAAAGCAAAGTGTGAGTGAATATCATATGCGTGCTTTCTTATAGTGCATTGATAAGACACGATGCTTAATGCAGCAATGCTCATAATGCTTAATATTTAGTAATGCATATGTCCCAAAGATATGCTTTACTTTGTATAATATATATTAATGCCTGCCATAACTGTTTCTTTAAAGCGACCACCTCTTTTCCCCTCTTTTTTCAATTTTGTTTTGGTTTCACTTAATCATACTCTGCTTGGATTGAACAAAGTAGCAACATACAACAAAACATGAAAATATCAAAAAACCCGAAGCAAACCTTAGGGAAGCACAAAATGGACCACAACTACAAATTAAAACGTGAAAATACCAGAAACCTTAGAAATAAAATAGAACAGAAACAAGTAATGAAAACGAAAACAACATAAAATAATACATGACATCGAAATATAAGAGTAAACTAGAAACAAACAACAGCCAACACAGTTCAGCAAGAAAAAAGAAAAAAGAACAATGTACTAAATAACACAACTGATTGGTATTTGCCCTTAAACTTGAAATGATATTATTGCTTTAATTCTCTATTATAATGCCTGAACGTGATTCCCCTTTTCATCAAATGTTTTACAGACTGAATTATTACATTTTTTTCAACAGAATAGTTTCATACCTTAGCTTCCAATAAATTATTTCCCACTTTAGAACACATTTTAAAAATGGTAATGAAACTAATTAAGTTTTGACTTGTCCAGCTTAGCAGTATATCTCGTATGTGTTTCAACCCAACTACTTATGCAGTAGGAAATGGTGTCAAATGAACTACGTGAACGTGGCATGATTAGTATGTGATGGTTGTAGTAAATCCTTCGAAATTAACTTTGTTGAACTATGACTGCAATGTTACACGTTTTCTTTTCTTTCCATATTAGAGCAAAAATATAAAGAAATGAATTTTACTGCTACCAACATGATACCCTTCAGTGTAGTTGTATCATTTCTACTTATGTATATACTGCTAGAGATTTTCAGATTTGTGGATGTATTAATTCGTTCTGTCTGAAGCAAATATACACACGTAGCAGGAAAAATCCCCAAAAGAACAAACCTTTACATCAAAATAAAATCCAAACAAAACCAAATGGACCGAAATTTAAAAAAACAAAAAACCAAAATTGCACATAATGCACAATAAAAAAATACAAGACCATCAAACAAAAGAAAAACACAGATGAAAGAAGCCTAAATAACAAACAAGCAACACGAAGAAGACTAAAGAGACAGAGTACAAAAACAGCATGCATTACAAACAAAGCAACAAATAGTAACAAGAAACTACCAAACAAAAGAACAATATATATATATATATATATATATATATATATATATATATATATATATATATATATATATATATATATATATATATATATATATATATATATAAAGATGCAATAACCTTTGTCACCATTCAAGAAATAATTTATTAATTTATTTCCCTGGAATACAAAATAAAATGTAAAAAGTAATTTACGGTAGTGCAAATTAACTCCCAAATAATCATAGAATTTCTAACACAAGTCCAAATGATTGAAGGTCTGAAAAAAACGTTATTAGCATTCCGAAAAAAATCCAACGCTAAAAGTGTTGATTTGCATGAAGTGGTTTGAGTCGTAGTGATGTGTCAACAATATTTTGTTGAATCACCATAATACAATCCAAAAAGATATCCTTATTTGCATTTTACTATAATTCCCAGTTAATACCAAGACTATAATTTTAGTTGATCAGCACTTTGTATTTCCAGTTAATAAATAATTTGAATAAATAAGTTCCGCCCGAAATAAAATGTTGGATGCAACATTGATTCTGCCTCAAGGCGTTATAGCACGAATTAATAATTTCTAGAAACACAAGATTATATAGTCCTCTACATGACTTCAGGTCACAATTAGCACGTTCTAAGAAAAAAAAATAACTATTACCTAAAGGAAACTTTTACATCTGGAAGGTTCCAAATGTTTACAAAATAAAATCTTAGTTATAATTAGAACGTCAATTACTAAAATTATAATAACGAACATAGTAACATTGTCCTTGACTCGGGCTAAGATAATCATAATAGTTATCCGATACATTTATAGACAAAGATTAGGCATGTATTAGGTTTATTTTACAGAATAAAATAATGAATAACTCAGAACAGGTAGAAAATAAATTTGATTTTGGACAAGGTAAAGTCCAAAATACACTTAACCATAGCATATAATGAATATTATTAAAAGCCCCAATGCAAATTAATTACACGTAACACCTGCCCTTGTGAAGAAAAGAAAGATTTATGCAGAATCAATCAATTTGTATTATTATTTTGACCAGTAGTTTATTTGGGCTGGAATTTATTGTTGTTGTACCAACATTCTTTTATTAAAATACAGTAAATTGATCCCAGGTTTGAATCCACTATAAATCCCAGTGAATGTCTCTGTCCAAGAATATTTTTATGAGCACTCTTTATTTCCAGAGAAACATCACATGAATAATTTATAGAAAAAAATCGCAGCCCAAATGAACTTCTGATCACACACTAATAAAAATTGATTCCGCTAGATCTTAAAGCACGAATGAATAATCTTTCCAGTAACAAGATTATATAGTCTTCTACTTGACCTCAGGTCACAATTAAGATTTTCTAAAAATAAAAGATACCTAATGGAAAACAACCTTCAGGAAACTTCTTAATGTTTACAGAATAAATTTTTAGTTATAATTAGAAAGTCTGTCACTAAAATTATTATTTAATTAGAATGGCTGCTACTAAAATTATTATATATAACCTTTACTATGTCAGGTACAACAAGTAAATTGTAGGGGAATTCCAATAACCTAGACCCAGACCCAAATAAAGATGTTTGCTTCTATTAATAATTATCCTGATATTAAAGCTATACACATAGATAATATTTTAGCTATGTATTAGTTGTTTACGGACTAAAATATTTAAAAAATCAATAATTCAGGTCATGAAGAAAATAAACTTGATATAGGACAAGGTTAAGTCCAACATACAATGTTACATTACAATAGCATATAATGAAATTACAAAAATTTAGTAATAAAAACCATACTAACAAACAATGCAAATTAAATGTACAAACAAGTGGTCAAATCTAATCCTGAGAAACAAATAGGCGATGGTATTCACTATCACAAATAACAGCTTTTCTCTTGTACACTAATATATGGTAATAAAAATTAATTGCTTTTGTAAGCACCCATACGAATTTAGGCATTACCCATAGTATTGACGAAACATTGTCAAGTCATCCTGAAATGTGATACAACTCTGTATTGACATTACTGGCTGATTAAAAGCAATAATCTTGAATGTAAGTAGAATATGCATCTCCTTTCGAATTCCATATTTTTCAAATAATTATATTGTTTGGTACAGTTGCTTAATAAAGGATTATAACAATCTTGAAAATCTCAACTTAAGAACACCAGAATAATTACAGGTAACACAAAAATTGTACAGCTCAAGAGACTTCTTAGGAAAAGGGTTGGCACAAACTTACGGAACGAAAATCCTTCATATCTAATATGCAACTTAGATGAAATAGTTTCTCGATAATATCCAGATTACTTTACTTATTTTCTAAAGTGCCTAGTCAATAAAGGAACAAGTCAGGACAAATTTCCCTATATGTAGATTGTACATAGCAAGAATGTCTTTTATTAGTTCATATATGTCTTTCTGAAACATCGTGTGTGAAAATGAAAAGAACTTTCCACCTAATTTTTTGTTCAACTATATTTGTATATTATCATCTAATCTCTCTCTCTCTCTCTCTCTCTCTCTCTCTCTCTCTCTCTCTCTCTCTCTCTCTCCTGCCGCAAGTACTTATTTTTAGCATAGGCAGTAGGAAGGGCTCTTTTATTTAACACAACGAAATAAAATAGAATATACATTGTGCAACTAAGTTTTATAACCATATATGTTTTGTTACATTAATTGTCTTTCACCTTACATGTCAGAAGTGTAGAATAATATTTTCAGAGAGAAGTTGGTCTCCACCATGCGATTTTGTTCCTCTAGTCATCATATATCTTCTCCCAATAACACATTCATATGATGTAGATTAGTTTTGTTACTTTACTGCTAAATCACATTTTAGAGGCATTGAATTGTGTAAATTTATTTTCCAATAAATTGATTTTTTCTCACTGATTAACAAGGGACATTTGACTTTGTATCACAATGGACAAAATAAGATTGTGAAATAAATGCATGTATAAATATAAAATCATATTTGAATGAGTCAGCAATTATCATTTAACTATACGTACTTGCAGTTTTTATCCCATTATTTTTACTAGACTTTTAAAATCAATTTCAACTTCCTATTTCAGTTACGTAGCTGTAACTTCAAATTGTAACTAAATATGATTCAAATTAATATCACAGCCTGACTTCATACTGCTTATTGCTTGTATTCTCTGTTAAAACAGATGTAATCTGAGTTGAACATTATTTGTCATACTGCATTGTAATTAACTGGTGGTTCTTTTTGCAAACAGCAATGATTAATCTATAATAGGAGTGAGTTTAATTTATTTATTCAAACGTTAATAGAAACAAATTAATATGGATTTGATCTCCCCTTTGTCAAAATTTATGAGCTACTGCCAGAAAATAACTTTAGTATGGAAGACTGATTTGGGTTAATATAGAATAAAGGAGAGAATGAAGAATGAATTCGTCTATGGTTACACTTACTGTCTTTTCTTTCAGACACAATGGTAAATACCAATGGATCAACGCTGATAGTATCTACTATCCTATTTAGCCTTACTGTATGCCTCTTTGTTGCTGCACTAGTGTTATTTATCCGTTCAAGAAAAGGTATATGAATCAATGTTTTATTTTTTTAAATTTGCTTTTACATAAGCACCTGTTTATGTACTCTAATAGTATCTTAAAATCTAAAATGTAGTTCATATATTAACACTTCTTGCATATCCATTGACCATTATTTGAAATAAATCTGTTTTGTTTTCTTCACCTAAAATTGCTCCTTTTCCGTAACTTGACTATGTTAAAATGTAACTAATAAAAATCAAATAAGAAATAAGAAAACGTTTCGAACAAAGAAAAATGATTTGTTTTACATGAGGTTCATTCTGTAATATAACGAGTAAACATGTATATTGATTTTGCATTTCTTCAAGGCTCACAATGTGATATTAACAACTCAATATTACTCTACCCTATTTACTCGACCTAGAGTTTAAACATTGTTTAATTGAAACAATACTGCAATGTATTATATCTTTAAAAGAGATTTTAAAAGCATTTTTTGTCGGTTGGAAAAGCATTTATGCGATAGAGAGAGAACATTGCGATTGCTTCATTTCTTCACATATAGACAGGTCGATACAACGTAAGCACAAACATTTGCTTGAACTGCATTTCTTCATAGATGACCTGTTTTCTATAATGATATGAGAAGATAAAATGTTCCGTAATTTTCTTGCAGAAGATACCAGATATACCTGCCAAATGTCCTGCCTTTTTCTACCTAACTACCTACCTATACATACATACATGCATGCATGCATTCATACATTACAACCATGACTTCGTCAATCAAAGCATCCAAAAGCACATCTGTGTTTAAATACATGCTACTTACAGTCTGCACGCTTATATCACAGAATAGAAATAATATATATTCAGAGTAAATGTGGTATATTTGCAAAGGATTTTAGTGTATCATATATACAGTGTTATGATGTAATTATTTCATATTGTAACGTTACGAAATGCCAAAGTGACGATGTAGGTAGGAAAAAAGACAACTGACATATCTGACTAATAGTTTGAAGAATATAATTTAGACTTTTTTGTGCAACGAATTCTTCTGGGGAAAGAACGATATAAATTTCCAATGACCTCAGGAGAAATCGAGTTCCAAAATGGAATATACGTTATGTAACAAGTCATATTGAGTTTTAGTATTATAAGGTTTTGTTTCTGCATCGAGACGGGAATTTTAATGCGCTTCACATGTCGTCATTGATATTCATGTCAGCTGGTGTAAAGGGCCATGATAGAGGGCTTGTTGTCTCTGTTTTCCACTCCGCACTGGCATATTGGCGCATTATCATCAATAAATACTCACAGGTCTTCCATTATTTCAATATATTTTACTGTATTTCTTTTACTACGATTTTCGGTAAATGCGCCAATACCACTGCTGCAACTAAATATCCAATGCATCGCCATTAACTTAACTGGGTGCCACTATTACGACTAGAATAAACTCAATTTTTATTTTAAATGTCCCTCAGGTTTTCCCGTGTTCTTCCTCCACCAATAATACTGGCTGCCATGTATAGCCTATCGTGTGCTGAAAAATGGCGTTAAACCCTACAACAACAACAACATCAACAACAACAATAAATGTCCCCTCAGCCTTCCACCATGCCATCAGAAAATGGATTTTTAGTCAGTACAACCCGATTTAATCGGAAAATCAAAAATAACACCTAAAAAAACCCAAAACAAACCACTTCTACTCTACTGTCGAAAATTACTAACCACCAATTGACTCAACGTATCACTGTTCTCGAAGAAATGGTATGTTCCTTTACTAACCGACCTTCTGTGAAAACCTTCGGTGCTCATTATTTGTTGAATCATTCGTTTCGGAAAATAGTAAGGATATAAATGAGTTAAAGTCATTATTTAACTCTGCAAGAGATGTTCATTAAACTGGAAATATCCAGGAACAACCTTGTTTTCTACTGAAGGAAGCCCACAAAAGTTCTTTCTTATCTTGGAAATTGTAAAGCATAGATATTCTTATATTTGCCCAATTTCAGTCAATGAAAATCCATATTTACTCAGTCTCAAAACATGTTGCTTGGTCACGTATCATCTCCCACATCTTTCTCGCTTTTCTGCATTTATCTTCTGTTAGTTTTTTAAAAACAAAAAGGCTGAGCATGCATCTTTTTGCACAAAAGAAAACGCAATACACGATAAAGAATGCAAAAGAATTCAGTCGGAACTGTCCGTTTCTAGTGCAATGGTTTATAATTGCTAGTCACTAAATATTGTGTCTGTTTACCATTAAAACGTGAAAATATTTTAGTCATTACACTGTAATTATCTGCAACGTCTTCTCTTAATTCATTGATTCTTGCTTTTCTTTATTCTTTGTAGGATGCAAGAAAGACAAAAGGTAAGATTTATTGTTAATATTTGCATCCGGTTTTATGAAAGTTTTAAATGAACAAGTATTGAATAATATAGCATCTTTTTTACTTTTGCTACTACAGGTGTCTCGTAACCTGAATATTTTTTTATTATTAAATGTTTTATTTTGTTATATTTTGGGGAGTAGTGATCTCCAGATGTAAGGTTCATATCAAAGTTAGCTTCAAACTTCAAACATAAGGCTACAAAAACATATGAATCCTGTTTTTCTCTGTAAAATTCTTTTTGACGTTACACAAGACATGTATGATAACAAACCAATCAGAAGGTTCTTTCAAAATCTTTATTCGATTCTGAAATTTCGTGACGAGCATTCAACTTCAAGTCACCTCTGCTGTATCAGTGAAGCCATATTTGTGCTTTCTTAAGATGACAGATGCGATGTGAATGTTTCTAGAAATATCAAACATAAAAATAGACTACGAACAAGCATTATTGATGAAGGAATGTAAGCCTCTTTAAATTTTCCAACTTTATTTCTACAATTCACGTTCAGCAGATGTGGCTTTCTCGAAATTACTAGTCGTGCATAATTGTATTAAAATCATTTGTATCCCTATCTATCAAGCGCAATCTTTGTTTGTCAAAGGTAGGTTACTAAAAGGAAAATGCATTAAAATATAAAGTGTAATAAAAGATTCTTAATAATATAAATAAGATTTTTCTGGAAACTTTTCGACAATTAAACCTCCAGTAGTTTCAATTTATATTGGAATCTCTCGTTAAAATTGAAAAGCAAAATATTTCCAGAGAAGACAAAAAGTGATTCGAGATGCACTACCAATGATGAAATGTAATACTGACTCACAATGCGAAATATTTTAACGCTCTCTCATTGTTTATAATTATAGACCCACGTGCAATTAAAAAATAAAATACAGTCAGTTGTGTATAGACTTTTATGACTAATAAATAAACATATTGTGTTCTTCTTAGCATTATTCATAATTCATGCACTTTATATCTTTCTAACAGCGAAACAGACACTGAACGATATGGGACCTTATGGACCTAGGGAAGATGATGGTATGTCTTTTCGAAAACTATATCACATGTCAAATTGCGCCATGTTTTACTTTTTTATCTTTTGATTTATTATTTTTTAGGAATATACTTCAAATTTTAATGAATTGCTCTATTACCCCGATATATATCCTGGATAATCAGTAAGAATGTTATTTGTATTCCTTAAAAAGTAGCCTTATATCTTTTGTGTGTGATATCAACGATGTCAGATGCAATTTGTATAGTTTGGGGCAAATCTTGATCATCTGAAGCTCATTACGTAGAGTTGCTTCAATTACAGTGTGGGATACTTTATTTTAAAAATGGCTATTGACCTCCCCTTCCATTCCATATAACC
Organism: Megalonaias nervosa; assembly: GCA_016617855.1. Classification (NCBI taxonomy): domain Eukaryota; kingdom Metazoa; phylum Mollusca; class Bivalvia; order Unionida; family Unionidae; genus Megalonaias; species Megalonaias nervosa. The sequence continues at coordinate 39,919 of JAECUM010000800.1, read as the reverse complement.
TATATTCATTGAATAATTATCATTTCTCGTTGGATAGTCGTTTATGTTAAGTGTGTTTTGAGCTTAACGTTATATCTAGATGAAAAAAATATTATTGATGTAGCCTAATTCTCTCGCGCGGTGATTTGTCCATCGACATATATTGCATATTTGTTCAATATTATCGCTGAACATTAGTCGCCTAGTGCTTCTTGATAAATCCCTTTTAAAGCAAACATGTAATGCAAACAGTTTCGAGCTAGCCGTAATCATTGCAACGAAAAAGCTCACATATCCTAATATGATGCATTCGATAAAAACTAAGCATGATCGCTTTTTCTGCCCAACCATGGTCGATTTGTGCGTGCTACTTTTATGGGATTAGTTATTTCGTAAAATCGAAACTAGTGAGCACTAAAATGTGGCATTATCTGTAAAAAAAACTTTTTATCCCTTATCGATTATCATTAAAAATTAAATTACCCATTCCATTATTTCCTCATGAAGACATACAAGAAAAATAACCCTATATACATTTGATTTTGTTTGTCGATATTAGTCTCTCTTTCCCTCTGAATTTAAGTCATTGAGTGGATCACTAGGGATGCAAATTGCTATTAAATACACGTCGCTACATTATGAAATCTGTCCACGAAATTCCGACAAAAGTATAGAGAATGCTCAGTTATTTGCAGAAAGCATTAGGAATATAGTTATTATTATTATTAATTATTAATTATTATTATTATTATTATTATTATCTTGTAACATTTAGGCAGAGCGCAGGTAAACTTAAATAACTCATCCATTAATAACTTAATTGATTCGCTTAGTTCCAGCCTGCAGCCTTTAATTTTCATGAAATTTTAACCAACCCAATATTCGCATGATGATTTGTGCACAAAGCTCATTGGGCTCCAAAATTGATTGTTAGTTCTATTTTATTTCAATGCAGTTGTCAGTACATTTGAAGTTTTAAGCCTGTTGGAGTTTCTTTTCTTTGATCAAACGAATGAAACTATTTTAAACATAACTTCTCGATATTAAAGAAAAAGTACTGTAACTATTTCTTTCTTAAATTCGTTCGAACTATTCTATTTCATTTGTTTATGTGGTTTTTGTATTTAAAAAAAACAATTGTATTTGATTCAGTTATGCCTTGCAGGTTCATCAGATTCGCAAGCCAATACTCAGTAAGTACGGTTAAATTTTTTCCTATTTTTATTAAACTGTAAAATCACATGCTAATTTAAAGTCACCGCAACTTTTATGAAGTGGTAGCTGAGATAAAGATAAATTCTTCATTACTAGAAGAATGCCTAGTTAATAACATCATATATTCCACACAGTTTCATAATTTCAGTAGTTTTGAACATCGTTATTTGAAGAAGGATGTTTTGTAATTAATAGAATGTTGTTAACCTTGTCTGTTACACATCTTTTGAGATACAATATGTAATAATTAATTTAATCAAGATTAAAGCAGCTATCATCAGACTGTAATAAAACTGTACACGTCTTACATCAAACAAAAGTCCATTTGATATGAAAGGATTTTTAAACAATATACGATGTCTGATAACAACAATGCTTGTTGGGTTGCCCTGATTAGGGTCCACGTCGATGTGCTGGATATCCGGATAATTAAATTTTCCATTTGTCTGTCCATCCGTCCACACGGCTTGTAACAGCATGGTTCAGCAATGTCATCTTGTAAGTTAAATGCAGGATACACCAGTACGTGCCTTTGATCTTTTCATCATTCCATCACCATTTTGGACAAATCTTGCAAATATACAAATAAACTAATGTGTAAAAGAAAAATTGGCCAAAACTTGAAGTAAACTAGTATCTCTAATGAACTGTTTATGATGAAATATCAGAGAATGTCTCTTAGAGGCTAATGGAGTAATTACGTGCAAGACTTCTTAATTTAGCGTGGCATATTCAAGGATTAAAAGAAATACAATGATTGTTCAGTTCATTAGATATATTCAATTGGATTCAATTGTACCCTACTTTTAAATCATCTCAAAGAAAAACAATATTTAGAAATGCTTAAAAAGACCAAAATAGCATCGTGTTATATTGAACCAGAATAAAGAAATCTTCAGTTTGAAGCACTGTTTTCTGTGTTTTGAAACATAATGTTCATTTCCTTTTGAACTCTTGTTCGTTTTATTCTCCCGTATTGTATCACAGAAGTGTGATATTGACACTAAACATTTACGTTCATACATGAACCTTGGATTAGTAGTGGTAAAATGGGTACATAATCAACACTTCTGGACTTTGCAATTTACTACTACGTGTGAAAATATGTGTCATGGGTCTGATAGGGTCGTTATTGTATAACTACTGAGATCCCCATTCCTTTAAAATATATACAGTTGCAAAGCATGATAACGTGTTTCCGCTTTCTTCAGCAATAATTATGAAAAGATGCCTTACCAAATTTAGCTAATATGCATTCCAGGGCCAATCTGTTGACGTATAGGAATTTCCGGCCTAAGCCTGATACATGTATTAGTTACAAGAAAGAGTGGTGGTTGCATAGATTCAATACAAATTTGTTATGGAGATATTTCCTTCAAGGTCACAACTTTGACCGATTTAGATCCCCTACACCTAAGTAATTAAATGAGGACTCTATCTCTGCGGCCAAATTATACACCAAGCACTGCTTCATAGCCCTGGGACGAGTCTTGGAAAATATTAGATAACATTCTATATGCACACATGCTTTATGGGTTTGACAAGATGTAGTACAAGAAACGACAAAAACACCACACCTAAACGTTATTTTTGGTGCTCGAGATGTTTTATCATAGATGACAACTTGTTCAGAAGTTAATCTATATTTTAGAATATAATAATTTATTCACTGGAGAACTATACAAGTGACAAAGACATTTGATAGAAATTTATTCTAAATTTAAACATGACAAGTTGTGGTTCAACGTGGAACTCTTGAGATTCGTATAAAGACTTCACCTGACGTCATCATCCTCCATCTTGGAACGTCATCATCCTCCATCTTGGAACGTCATCAAGATTCGAACCTGGATTCAGTTAAAATTATTTAGTGATAGGACTTGTATTTTTTCCGTACTAGAATAAACGTTTGGATTGTCTTCACAAACTGTAAGTCCTATTTTCTATTTTCACCTTTTCACCGTGTTTTCTAGGGAAATAAATTATTTTTGTTAAAACTCACAAAGCTTGTTGGTTTCACTCTTTTCTTTTGTTACTTTTGAATGAGCCTAAACGTAACAATAGACTATAGCTACAACACCATAAATTTGATACCCCTTGATTGTCAGGAAGACTTCTAGCGTCAGGTGCACAAATCTGGCTCAAAGGCGAGAAAACTGTAAATTTCCGTGCCTAATAATTTCCTTCCTTATGATAGATACAAATATTCACACACTTTAGCAGCAGGCAGGGTGAACCCTACAAATTGGTTTCGAGCAAATTGTCTAAAACATAAGGTTCCTACAGAGGCTGAAAAAAAAGGTCAATAACACTAAACCGAACCTCATAACTTTTATTATTACCGTATAGTTTGAAAAACGAATAATAAATCGTTTGGGTTAGCTCATTTTTGTTATTTTATTTTTGACTTTTTGTTTTTTCTGTTATAGTGCGTTTAGTTTACTCGCGGGTCGCTCAATTTTTGTCATTCACCCTGCCTGCTGCTGTAATTAACCAAAGATTTTATCTAGACCTACACGATATCTGGATCTTGGATCATGTAGATTTATTGTAATAAATCCAAACGGAACAGCTTGTGCTTGAGCAAAAAAGTTTTTAAACTTAATCATATCCATATCTCCTGAACACCAAGTATAATAAATATTTTGTAGAGTATAATTATCTACTCCATTAAACACAACCAAAATATTGCAGTTGTCTCTGATCACTTTAGGTATTTGTGTATAACGCTGAGTAACGTATATAACATCTGTATTCTTGTGTCTACCTCTGGAAAATATTCTAGCTGGATTTGTTTGTCTGTCCAACATAACGTCATCGTACACCACTAAATTATTAATAAATCCATCTAGGTCATCTACAGATGGGGCTTCATCAATATCGGTAATAAAATCAACAACATCATTACCGTCTTCATTCCGCAATTTTGCATTTTCATTAAAATCTTTAAGTACTTCGTAACATTGTTGATCATCTACGGATGGTGCTACTAAATACAATTTACTCCATTTAACCATCTCATTATTAAATTTAATAGTAGTTGTGTTTTACCCGATCCAGATGGACCTATTATAATCATCCTTATCGAATTTGGTAATGCTGGATGATGCTTCACTGGCTCCTGTTTTCGTGTCGCCGAAAAGTCAATTATATCCATATAATAAATAATATGAGTCTATATTGTGTTCGGTGTAGGACGTCTACACCCACTGCTGAATTAACTACAATAACAACAAAAAATAAACGACGTGCTCTGACGGGCAAATGTGTAAAATGTGGCACGAAAAAATACAAATTTGTCAAAACAAAGACAGGTGGAGATATAGCCGCTTTATTAGGAAAATTACCAGGAACTCCGTGGGCTAAATATCCGGGGGAAAAACACTTACCAGGATATAATTATTGCGGTCCCGGAACTCGACTTGATATCCGATTTGATAATCAAGATCAACCAAGACCAGGAGAGCATCCAGTAAATAAGATTGATAAAGCGTGTCATGTTCATGATGTTGCGTATAAAAGTAAAGATTTGCAACAAAGGCATCTCGCAGATGTAAAATTGATTCATGCATTAAATTCTATGCCTAATAAATCTGTCAGAGATAAATTAGCTAGTTTTCTAGTAAAATCTGCCATGAAAAGTAAAATAATGCTAGGGGCTGGTAATTAATTATATAAATATTATAATGGAATCCATTTATTATAGCCCAAGAGGATTTTGGAGAGGCAGATCAGCTATTACTAAATTATCTGAAGCAGCAAAAGTCTCACGTTCTGTTGCTGCAGCGTGGTTAGCACGACAGGCAATATGGCAAATTTATCTACCACCACCTAAAAAAATTCAATATGTATTTTTGTAAGTAAGTAACATAATTTGAATGGCTGGTCAGTAAACCTTCCATCAGTATAAATTACAATATACTGCTGCAGACCAGTGGAATGTGATATAATGTCGAACCGTATGACATGGTGAAATGTATGACATTTTCAACTATTTGTCTTCAAAAGTTTCTAGAGAGTTTTGTAATGGGGCACAGCGGTAATATGTTTTCGGAGTTATTGATATTTATTAGTGGTTATACCGTTGCATCTGCACAAATAAAAACTGCTTCGGATGAATTTTTTACACAGTATGTGTATGGTATTCCATATGATTTGCGCACACGTGTATGGTAAGCCACCGTTGTTAACAAAAGATAATGTTTTCTCTATATAGGGTACGAAAGACAGTCAGAATCTGGAAATCACGTCTATAGCAGCGTCCTAAATACTTCAACAGTATAAAAAATAAGAAAACAAACTCTTATACTAGAGGTTTTCATTCAACATATTGAGAAAGGCCACACTGCTGGAGAAAGCTACATGGAAGCTATTTCAAAGGATATTGTTATCATAGATGGCAATTAGGTGTAGCAGTTGTGCTGCTATTTGCTTTGAATTTGTATATTCGTTTCATGAATATGTTACAGCACTTGCCTAGAAAAGACAATCCCCGTTTTGCTGAAAGAAATTTGGTTTATTTTATTGTGAATCAGGTTGGTAAATAAAGACATGTATTTTTCTTGCTTCCACACACTAATACAATAAAATACATTTACTAAAAATATGCAGAACAATACCGTCATCATAATAAAATACCTATATATATATATATATATATATATATATATATATATATATATATATATATATATATGACTTTTCTGCTTAACCAGTTTTTATACTGCGCAAATGCCTGACGTAGATTTTAAGATAACTATCCAATTAAATACTATGTACAATATAGATATTTCCATTCCATTTTATTCCTTGTGTGAAAACTTCTCCACAAGATACTACCTTGTAATGATGTCACGAAAACAATATCACAGGTGGCAATTTAATATGATCATACATTTCATCCCAAGAGCTTATAACTGAATTTAAGAAATAAACTTAGATAAAAAAAAAAAATGCACACTTTACAAAAGGCCACACTAAAACTGACATAATAATAAGTGCAAAAAGTAAAACTACCAACCTTACTCCAGTCCTGTGACAACATACTTCAGAAACAATCTACTGGAATGACTATATAATTATAGTTAATATGTTGTTCATTCCATGTTGTTTATACAGACAAGTTGTAAACTGATCATTCCGTAAGTTACTTATTACTTGTACTATAGTGGAACAAATTATAATGAACTGTAATCAGAGTAGCCTCGTTGCTCATAGTGAACAAAACTCGAACAAGTAATCCCGGTTCAGGGTTGCCTAATTGGCACAATGTGTGTAAAGTGAGAACAACACATTAATTGCAACTGGTGATTTTATTTCAGCCAGCAATGAACAGTAGTTATATAAAATAATAAAATACCTAATTCTGCCTAATTAAAACATAAATATATAAAATTCTAAAATATCCTGCTACATGTATATCCCTCTATTTAAGTGTGACAGAATGTTTCAATTACTCTTGTATTGTCAGGATAAATAACTAATGGATAGTACTGACTGTCAATCAAACTGGGCACATTGACCAATCGAAAGTAGGTATCGATTTCACTGTATAGTTACGCTTGATTACTCTTGTATTACATTGCAGACGAATTTAAAAGATTACACAGAAAATCACTGAAAATTTATCGGAAAAATGATTCGCCGTGGTGCTTGGGACACATGAGATGCAGATTGTCATTATTATGAAATGATTCAATAAAGATTTTTAAAAACAATCTCAAACCAAACACCAACATGGAAAAATGTCTGTGTTGGAAGTGATGCATTATGTATAATCAAATTTCATATAAATACACAAAACTGTTTTTAAATAATGATAGTATTTGGTTGTGCTTGTGAAAATGATGAATACAATTTTATGCTAATTGTATGCTTCTGTTCAAATTGTATATCTTATTAGAACCATAATATTACATGCAATAGAGAAACTTTGTGTATGTGTGCTGTTTATTTTTGTATTTTTATTACTTCGGTTTGTTTTTCTTTCAAAAATTAAATTTGAACATTTCATTCCTGCATCATGCTTCATTGGTGCTGATTTTATTAAAATTTTTAAACTTGACTGCTGTAACTGGTGTCAAGTTGACAAAACACCACCCCATGAAAAGGTCAAACAGTAATACAGTATTTATTTTGTCTTTATTAGGCTTAGGACTATAAATCAGGTATATCCTGCCATATATATTTGCCATTTTGACTTCAAATAAAACTAATTTCTTGCAAATTTAATGATTTTAAAACACCTGTAAAGTGTTATAACATCAGAATGATGAAACGAGTCGCATTAATTAGCGAACAACGGTCAAAGCGGATAAAAATATATCCCGTCAACGTGCACGCTGTTGCTTATTTCGATGTGCCATTATTATTTCCTTCATTTTTAAGAGATTATAAAAGATCCTTTTGCAAATGTGCTGATATAATTTATATTTATTAGTTTATAAATGATACACTTATGAAATGTTTCATCCGTTCAACTGAGGAGACATGTTAGCGAGCCTTAAAGAACGTAAAACATTTCCTTCAATCACTCAGGCAACTTGGTATAAAGTGTTTATTTATTTATTTAACTTTAATATCTGTTTTCCTAAACATAATGACATTATTAATTGCAGATATAAAAATACTTGTTTTATTCTTATGTAACAATTACACAAGATGATATAAATGTAACTGATACAAACAAAAATTTTATTTATAATTTTTAAAAAGTACTGAAGCCATACTAGAAAATCTGATAATTAATAAGTATGCATAACTTTGCAAGAACAGAAAGATTTTGTTATTTTGTCCTTTTCTAGCAAAATGTTATATTCTACTTTGTAAGGAAGTTCGTTCTTCCCCATAGATCGCCAGGAATATGTTATAACTTTGACCTGATTTCCGCCATCGAAACACTAATTTTATGACTAAATCGTTGTGTGGAGTAATTCAATCTTTTATTTAATGCACGAACTGAAAGAATCTTGCAATCAGGTAAGAATGTTTCAGAAATATTGTCGAAAATATTCTCCAATGAATCTGTTGCTGATGCTACTGGATCCGCCATTTTCACGATAGCTTGTGAACACACGGTACTAATTGTATGGAAAAATGGGAACCAGCCTGGAAATGGGTCAACACAAAATAGAGTATATATGGGTTTGGGTGGCCAGCATTGGTTGATAATGAAGTTATTCTGTAGGAAAAAGAATATTTTAAGAGCTTATCCTAGTAGTAACTTAAACAAAATAGAGACATTATTTTCTTGATGTAATTTCAGTCCTTTAACAGTCTTGAGTTTGGAACACTCATTACTGAAATTAGCACCCGACTCTTTGGTGCGGAATTGAAAGCACATATTTCCATCACAAATGGGTCCAGTAAATGTCACGGCGCATATCCTTTTCTCTAAAGAAAAGCTGTCATCCAGGTTTCATCTTTATCGATAAATATAGGTTTGATCATGAGCACTCAGAAATGTACAGTTACTGAATTTTGAATATCATTATGTTTCCATAGGTTTACTGTGGGAACTAATTTAGTACCACGAGTCCGTATGAGCCGCAGCAACAGTAACTAAGTGGGCGGAGCTTATCGTTCAAAATTAGACCTATCCATTACAGGATTAGCCGTAGTGAGGGATTAACTATAGGGTTTATTCAATTACACAGCGAGAGTTACAAATATACACCACACAGAACGTAAAATTCTGTCCCTGGGTTCTACAAGAAAATGCTTGATAATAGTAAGTTTTTTTTATTATATATAAATACGAATAAATAGCATTTTCCTGCAGGTTGGAGAATTTTAATTTCGTATTCGACAGAGATTCGAACATAGATCATATAGGCATTGCATCACTTACTGTTAGTCAAATAATTTACTAATGCCAATTGTAAAATACAATAGTTATTGTAAATCCTTAATGAAAATGGGGTCGATAGGAACATTTTTATTTTTTGATCTTGTTTCACTGGTCGTAATTTAAACTTAATTTCCTATCAAACACAAGTAGATAAGTATGCAGGCAGTTTTGGTAGTGAGAAAATTCTAAAGAAAAATGTTTCGGTGTGAGATATTGAGTCTCTAATTAAAATGTCGCAGACAATAACAATTCTTGTAGCTTATTGTTACCAAAGAACTATAGGAATATTGTTTTTACTACGGAATTATAGGAAGGTCTGTCTACGCTTATATTTGCACGGAATTATAGGAAGGTCCAAGTTTATTTTTGTGATGAAAGTCTGTCTACGCTTATCTTTGCTACATAATCATAGGAAGGTCCGTCTACGAATATTCTTGCTACGTAATCATAGGAAGGTCTGCCTACGAGTATATCTTTACGGTATTATAAGAAGACCGTCTAAACTTATTTTGCGACGGAATTGGAAGGTCTGTCTTTGATTACATATTTGTCACGAAATTATAGGAAGTCCGTCTACGATCATATTTGCTACAGGATTTCAAGAAAGTCCCCGGTGGTGATATTTTGGCTATAAATTTAAAGCAAAATGTGGATGTACGGGGACCCATTTTTGATTTCAATGAATATAAACTGGGACAATATGCCGATGACGCTTTTATTTTTGATTTTGGATCTCAACGTTTTCTTAAAACAATTATTAATATCGTGCACGACTTTCTTTTCTGTTGTTCTGTACTTAATATAACATAACAGAAAAAAAGGTTATTTATATTGGAAACAAGAAATTCTGCAATGGAAGAATACGTCCCGATATGGATATAAACTGGTTTTTCTCGAACTTAACACTCCTTATCATCGAGTTGTCTTCAGACCTACCACAAATGGTGGAAATTAATTCCCGGAAGAAAGTAACGAAGACAAATATAATACTGGCAATCTGGAGTCAAAAACATCTTTCAGTAGTAGGTCAAATAGTTCTTGTAAAGGCACTTGTTCTGCTCATATTCATTCATCCTTACTCAGTCCTTCCAAATCCATCAGCAAAGATTGAAGCAGAACTAAATCATACATTAAGTTTGTATAGGGTGATAAGGTAGAGAGAATTAAACGTGATATATGATATCACAGAGAATGATGAAGGATTAAAATTGATACACATTTATTCATTGGTTAGTTACATTAAAATATATATGATGGGTTAAAAAAATTATTGAGAAACGAGGATGAAGCGTTTCAGAACCTAGTCAATGCAACTATTTTCAGAAATATAAAAAATACTTGGAAATTAGGGAGCGAGAAATGAGAAGAATGTGGTAAGATGATTATAACAGTTTTTGGAGAGGTCATGTTAGCAGTGTCAAAATGGAAAGAGCAACCGAAAAGTACAAGTGAATCTATCCCTGAATTTTTAAGATTTTGGTCCACCTAGAATGTTCTATTTATACAAATCCTGGAAACAAACCTGCATTGAATTTCTCCAAGATTTAGTTGACGATTAAGGTAATATAATACCTTTTGAAATGAGAAAACAAAAAAAAAACTTCATGCGACGATTTTTTAAACAAAAATACTTCTATTTATTGTTCAAAATCATGGCAGATGCAGCTGAAAACAATTTGGCTCACAACACGTTTGATAAGCAAGAGGATAAAATAAAGAACTTGCAAAAATAAAACTCACTGAAGTTTGTTTAGAAAGATTTCTTTAAAAAGTAAAAGGCAAAGAGGCAGCAAACTGCAAAACACGAACAGTGGATACGAGTATAAAATAAAAATATATGTGGCAAGGAGAGGTCTGAGACGTAAATAAGCGAATCATTACGTGTTGCGTGTCTCTCTCTCTCTCTCTCTCTCTCTCTCTCTCTCTCTCTCTATATATATATATATATATATATATATATATATATATATATATATATATATGAGTACATTCAACATGGTTGCGGCGTGGCTAACAGGTGGACCCAGAACACAATTTTTCTGTATGTTTTCTATTTTCGTTTCTCAGTAGTGAACTTTACAATGCCTGACAATCAATACAAAGCATATGTTAATCTCAAATACCTTCATCCCCCTGCGGGTCCGGGGTTGTAGAATTGGCCCGCCGTGCCTCGCTACGTGTCGTAAGAGGCGACTAAGTAGAGGCAACCTGTTTGCCGTGGGTTGCGACCCGTGTCGGAGGAGGAAAGGATCCTGGTAGTTGAGCAGAGGCTTTCCGATGCAATGCACTACTTTGGCCTCTACTTCTTCTAGACGGGTGGTCGGGATGGGCCCGGTCTCGACAAATCGGCTGGTCACGCCGAGCCCTAGGAGGTCTTTATTTCTCGCTCACTTTCTTTATCTTTCTCGTTGTATCTCTCTTGATACCACCGTTGCCCCTACATTCTATCCCTTTAACTTTCCCTTTTCCAAGTCTTAGAAGACTTCCTAGAAGGCGGTGGCTCAACGGGTCAATTGGGAGGTAATTTTACCGACTGAGTATGTCTTATGGGATGAATCAGGAGGTGAATTTACCTACTGAGTATAACATCTGTGTATCCCTGACACTTGAAAAGTGTCCCCTTGTTGGGCTCCTTGGTGGGCGGGGAGCACGGGTGCTGAATTTTAAATCCACCAACATGGATATTTCCAAAAAAAATCAACTCAAGCGTACCAAAACTTATCTGACTCAGATGACGAACCATGTGGTGTGGATTCATTTCCACGCTTCATGGTTATACAATCTAAAGATGCCACAAAACCGCTTAATGTACTCTCTCCGTTTGTGATCGAGAAAACAATTATGGGACTGATTGGAACACCAAAAGGTGTTAAAAAGTTAAAATCGGGCTGCCTACTTGTCGAGTGTGAGCGACGAGGTCAAACAGAAAACCTCAAGAAAATGACAACATTTTTCGATATTCCAGTGACCTCGTTCGCCCACACAACACTCAATTCGTCCAAAGGCGTGATTCGCTGTCGTGACTTGGCTGGAGTCAACGACACGGATATCATTGAAGGGATGAAAAACGAAGGTGTCACTGCAGTCCGTAGAATACGTATTAAACGTAACAACAACCTGCAGGACACCAACACCATTATACTCACCTTCAACAAGCCAACAGTACCCAGAGTGGTCAAAGTTGGCTTTCTGCAAGTGAAGGTTGATGTGTACATACCAAATCCACTTCGATGTTATAAGTGTCAGAAATATGGTCATCATGAAGACCGCTGCTCAAGAAGCCAAATATGTGGCCGATGCGGAGATCACTCTCACCAGGAATCTGAGTGTAGAGCCACTCCGCATTGTGTCAACTGTGGAAAGGAGCACCACGCCAATTCCAAGGATTGTGATACCTGGAAACAGGAGAAGGAAATACAGAGAGTTAAATACACATCCAACATTCCCTATCCAGAGGCCAGAAAGCTTGTACAGGCAAAAACATCTCTTCCTGGCCCATCCTTCTCCACTGTAGTGAAGAACAATCCCAAGGCAACGAAGGACGCTCAAACGCAGACAGATGCACCCGAGTCAACATCAAGCACTAACACCCCCCATTACCAAGCACAAAAAACCACGGCATCTACCCAAACAACATTCAATAATACTCAACAACCGAAATCACCTAAGAACAAAAACAGATCACAAGGAAATAGGCAGCAAAAGGGGTCAGAAGATCCCATCAAACTCTATAACAGGTTTGGGGACATTGAGAGCATGGATGCAGAAGATACTGCTCCATGTTCTCAAAGTAGCTCCAGACCTAACAAAAAAATCATCCCCGTACTTCCTCCGTAGAAACAACCATATAGATTCTCTCCGCGAAAAGTCTAACCTAGCTCCAAAATCTCCAATCTAAACCTATAATGAAGAACACGATCATACAATGGAATTGTCGAGGACTTAAAGCCAATTACAATGATATTCTCCTGCTTTTAAACGAATATGATCCTGCAATACTATGCCTTCAGGAAACCTTTTTAAAAGAAACAGACAACATCACACTTAAAAACTACTCCCTGTTTAACACCTACTTACAGAACGTTGACAGGGTCTCGGGAGGGGTTTCTATTGCTGTGAACAATAGAGCCCCACATAGCGTCATTCCTTTAAACACAAATTTGCAAGCTATTGCTGTGAGTGTCACTCTACATCGAGTGATTACTTTTTGTTCTATTTACATACCACCAAACACCAACTTATTACCAAACGAATTAGACACGCTTGTTCAACAACTTCCTGCACCATTTGTTTTACTCAGTGATTTTAATGCCCATAATATTTTATGGGGATCAAATTACATAAGCGACAGGGGCAAAAAGGTTGAAGATTTTATTACTAGACACGACTTGTGTCTATTTAATACCAAATCTCCGACGTACTTGCACCCAGGAACTGGTACATACACTTGTATCGACTTGACAATTTGTTCTCCTTCACTACTTTAGGATTATAATTGGAAGATCGCTGATGACCTTCACGGCAGTGATCACTTTCCAATCTCTCTTAAGAACACCAAAGTTACAACTGATGACACGTTTCCACAGTGGAATTTAAAGAAAGCTGACTGGGCCAAGTTTGAAACACTTTGTACAGCTAGACTTAACAGGAATACCGTCCTAAACGATATTGATCCTATTCGACAATTTACATCCGTCTTAATTGAGATTGCTCAAGAATCCATTCCTAAGTCCTCGCCGAATTGTAAAAGAACCCCAAAACCCTGGTTCACTAAAGAATGTAAAGAAGCCATTAGACAACGCCGAGAAGCACTGAAAAAATTTAATAATCGCCCAACGCCCTATAACTTAACTCAGTACTGTATTGCTCGGGCCAAAGCTCGCCGCATAGTTAAAGAAAGTAAACGAGCATCATGGAAAAAATATGTTTCAACTTTAAACTCTCGTTCCTCAATAAAGAAAGTTTGGGACACGATCCGCAAAATAAATGGAAAGGGAAAACACAATTCATTCCGACATCTGAAGCTAAATAATAACAATTTCAATACCAAACAAGAAATAGCTAATGTACTTGCTGATTGTTTCTCCAAAAATTCCTCATCGTCCAATTATTCAGAAGCTTTCCGAAGATTAAAAGCTCAAAAAGAAAAAACACGGTTGAAATTCACATCGAATAACTCAGAGAGTTATAACCAACCGTTTTCATTGTCGGAGCTTATGGAATCTTTGAATAAGGCCCATGATACATCCGCTGGGCCTGACGATATACATTACCAGTTTTTGAAACACCTTCCAGAACCATCCTTAACAGTTCTTCTGGAAATCTTCAATGATTTATGGATTACTGGTAATGTACCAAAAATTTGGAAAGAAGCAACAGTAATACCAATTCCCAAACCAGGCAAAGATAGCGCAGATCCTACCAACTATAGACCTATATCATTAACTAGCTGCGTATGCAAAACAATGGAGCGAATGATCAATTCTCGGCTTGTATGGTATTTGGAAACCAACAATTTAATATCTCCTTTCCAAAGTGGCTTTCGTTATGGTCGTAGTACCAATGATCATCTGGTTCGACTGGAAACATTTATTCGCGACGCTTTCATCAAGAAAGAACACTTAGTAGCAGTTTTCTTTGATTTGGAAAAGGCCTATGACACAACGTGGAAGTACGGAATACTAAATGACCTACACGATCTGGGTCTAAAAGGCCGACTGCCCTCGTTCATATCAAACTTCCTCTCAGACAGGGAATTCAAGGTACGAGTGGGTTCCACCCTCTCTGATATGCACGATCAAGAGATGGGTGTGCCCCAGGGCAGTATTTTATCGGTGACGCTTTTCAACATAAAAATTAATAGCATTACCAAGTGTCTGACTCCAGGTGTGGATTGCTCTCTATATGTTGATGACTTTTTAATATGTTACCGATCCAAGCACATGCATACAATTGAAAGACAATTACAGCAAAATATCAACAAGATTCAAAATTGGGCCAATACTAACGGTTTCAAATTCTCGAAATCAAAAACTGTATGTATGCATTTCTGTCAGTTACGAAGACATCACGATGGACCTAAACTCACGCTGGACGGAACACCTATTCCAGTTGTTGAGGAAGCAAATTTTTAGGTATTGTCTTCGACAGAAAACTGACTTTTATTCCACACCTGAAGAATTTGAAAGCTAAATGCTTGAAATCTCTAGATTTACTTAAAGTAGAAGCGCACACTGACTGGGGTGCTGATAGGAAAGTCATACTCAGTTTATACAGAACATTTATTCGCTCGAAACTAGACTATGGTTGCGTTGTCTATGGTTCAGCCAGGAAGTCCTATTTGAAGATACTAGACCCAATTCATCATCAGGGAATAAGACTTGCCTTGGGAGCATTTAAGACATCCCCGTGTGAAAGCCTACTCGTTGAAGCGAACGAACCACCTTTATCACAACGTAGAGAAATGCTTTCCGCACAGTATGCTGTCAAATTAAGCTCAAACCCTCTGAACCCTGCTTTTTCGGCTGTTTTTGAACCCAAATATAAAACCTTATATGACAATAAACCAAACGTCACACCTACCTTTGGCATTAGAATATTACCATGCCTTGACAGTACCAAAATTGAACTTTCAAAAATTCTGAAAACGGCCGTCTCCGAAACACCTCCCTGGCTGCTTCAACAACCAAAGGTACTTTTCACGTTACACGATGGAAAAAAATCGGAGACAAACCCTTCCATCTTCCACAACTGTTACCATGAACTCCTCGCCCAATTTGAAAATTATACAAGAATATATACTGATAGATCAAAAGATGAGGAAAAGGCTGCTGCAGTCTTCGTTAGTGGAAAATACACAACAAAAGTTCGTTTGCCAAATGGTACATCAATTTTTTCAGCCGAAATCAGAGCAATAGATCTTGCATTGCAATATATTGAAAGCAAACGGATTTTAAATAGCATCATCTTCTCCGATTCACTATCAGTACTTCAGTCACTACATAATAGAAAACTGGAGAATCCATTATTAGCTAATGTTCTCCTTAAACATACTGAGCTGAGTACCTCCCACAATATAGTATACTGTTGGTTACCCAGCCATATTGGAATTAAAGGTAATGACAAAGCAGACCGCGCTGCTAAAATGGCCCTATCACTAGAACCATCTGATTTTAGTACACCGTATACTGATTTTAAACGTAGTATCAAAGAATGTTTACGACAGAAATGGCAGGCATCATGGAATGATGCCGCGAATAACAAACTTCATGCCATCAAGCCAACCCTAGGAGAATGGACTCCTTCCTACAGAGCCGTCCGTAGGGAGGAGGTAGTCATTGCAAGAATTCGAATTGGTCATACTTATTTAACCCACTCCTACATACTAAAAGGAGAGGACCCACCAGAGTGCGTAGCTTGCAATGAACCATTCACCGTTAAGCACTTTATGTTGGAGTGTTTCGACCTCCAACCTACGCGTAATCATTATTACAATGTGCATGACATTAGGGAGCTCTTTGATACAGTTAGCGTTTCTGATATTATAGACTTCCTGAAGGAAGTAAATATTTATCATAAGTTATAGCTTGTATGCTATCACCTTGAACAGTTTTATGTGCTATATATACCGTCGGTAGATTTTAATTACCTTTCATCTGTTTTCGTTGTCATACATCATTTGCACTCCCCGTTGATCGGGAAACTTTATTTATTTATAACCGTTACCATTTTATCTTTTTACCTTCAACTGTTTGGTTTCGTATCGCTGGTCGATACGAAACCTTTTACCACTTTTAAATGATGAAAGATATAACCTTTTGTATGGCGCTAAATAGCCTCATAGTGCTGGTGCGCCGTAAAAATTCAACTAACCAACCAACCAACCAACCAAATACCTTCAAAGATGACTTCAGGGTAAAGTTCTTGTCAGAAGTTCACCGGCATTTCTTTGAGAAGTTGGACTGTAAACAAACCAACGTGCAATGGAAAACGGATTTCACTTCACCAAGACCTTATTACTCAATGTACACTGTCGCCGAAACACATGCATGCAAATCCATACCCAAAATACCTAAATATAACTCTTGTATCACCACCAAATGGAGACGGCAAAAAATCCTCAAAAAATAGACTGAGACTATATTTGTGGATACTGAACCGGAACTAATAATTATGATCTGATTCCAGGTGTGAAAACCGCTGGGAGAATACAACCGGGTTTGATGTGATTCAGCTTTCAGATTGTTAATTTTGAATGCGTATGGTTTTTGTCTGAAACCAGTCTGTAAGGAACTTGAAAAATGTGAAACAATATTGACTGGGTTTGCTATCTTTTGATTAGTTTATTTATTTCATACTCCGCTCTGTTCATAGAATTTGATATAGATCGTAAGCGACCATTTAGTACAAGCAGCACGGACTCCCCTGACCTCTTTCCTGACCCTAAGCAAAAGAAAAATCTCGCTGTCCCAGTGTTAGCTGTCAGTACTTTATCAAATATTGATTCTACAAATGACGTATCTATAATGGAGCAATCCATCCTTACTGCGCTCAGCATTAAGATGTTAGTGTTAGGACTGGTCGACCTGGTGTCAGGATAATGTGACTGGGTGAGACATCATGCTACCTGTCTGCGGCATGATGCCACAGTGCTAGACATCACTGTGAACTGCCACACTGCAGACATCGTAGCAGCATGACTGAAAAATTGTTAAAGCTACGTTAAAAATCCAAATCACACACACAAACTATTATTCCATCTATCGTGGAGGCCCTGAAACCAGTGATAAGTGGTCGTGGGTGATGCATTTGCATCAGCAATTGAGGCTGCCATGCAACATCACCTAAAACCCTAAGTCAGAAGTTGGCTGAGAAGGACCAAAGGATTAACAGATTGAAACAGACGATATTTAAGCAGGTTAAAGATCTTGAGACCAGTAGTCGTTCAATAGACAATTTTGGACAGTATACGAGGCGGAACAACCTCCGTATCATAAATATTGCAGACCCAGCGGAGTTTAACACAGATACTGTTGTCACTACTTTTTTAAAGAAAATCTAGGAGTTGATGTGACGCTTGATAAAATCGACCGCTCCCATATTATTGGATCGGTTGATAAATCGCGTCGAGTACAATTAATTGTGAAGTTTGTGTCATATCGTACACGAGCTATTATTATGCAGGAGAAAAAGAAACTGAAAACAATGAAAATTGAACCTTCATTATTGTAGATTTAACCAAAACTAGCTATAACCAAATAAGAAAACTGAGAGAAGTTAATAAAAAGAAAAAAAAAAATCTATTGTTTCTGGACAAGAGATGGGAATATCTCATTCAGGGAAGTAGACGGAGGTGAGATATTCTATGTAAAGTCAGAATGAGATATTCCAGTATTTTCGTAATGTACATCAATTAATTAAAATCTCTAATCTCCAGCTCACAAATTGTGCACACAAGTTAAATATTTTCAATATTTAAACTTTGCAATCTTTGTGAACTCCTTACACAATTCCAACCGTCATTTTGCCGCATCTGCACCTGTGGCTAATTATGTTTAACTTGTATCAATGACTTTGATAACATTGTTCACACAGTGTGTATTACATCCGTGTCTCGTGCTATAACTGAGTAATGCACTACTTACATAAATGTCATTCAACTCAGTTACAGGAATATGTACATTTAAGATATATATATATATATATATATAATGCATTTAAACATATAAGTGTATGGGCAAGTGTGTATAAATGTATGTGTGCCTCACTATTTTTAGATTACCGTTGTGATCACTGGAATGTAATGTGATGTCCAGTATTAAGGTGTTAACATGTTGACTTTATCTAAATTTAATTGATCTGTATTTGATATATTTAGAATATAGCTAAAGTATTTGCAATTTTGCATCATGTATGCAAATATATAACGGCTACTGGACGATTTCAATAACTTACTTAAATCGTGATTACTATCATTTTGCATCTCTCTCTCTCTCTCTCATCATTATTCATTTCTATGTTGTCATGTGGAATATGTTGCAATACTTGTATCATGTAGGGAGAGGGCTAATTTAAGTTGTTAGAACTTGTGTCCAATATGTTTAAGCACACACACACACACACACACACACACACACGCACGCACGCACGCACACACACACACACACACACACACACACACACACACATATATATATATATATATATATATATATATATATTGAACGTATATTTCAAAAATGAATGCTGTACTGTAATTGTTTGGATTCAAGGATAGACGTGTCTGGTTTACTGATTTAGATCATTTTATCCTTGTGGACCTATACTACGTGTTGCTACTGTTATTATTAATATTATTATTTGCAGTAGTAGATATACTTTGTGCGGGCAAGTGACATGTTAGTTTGTAGAAGGAAATTACACAACACAAATTGTTGAAACGCATGATTATTTGATGAGTGCAAAACCAAAGTGAGGTAGAAAACATGCTGTACTACCCAGTCATTGCTTTTTTTAAAACTTATTTAGGTTCCAGCTAAGATTATTTTTGCGTATCATCGTTGTCATTTGAATGTATTCGCGACTGTTGCAACAAATTTATTGGGTCTGATGGAAGGAATAGTATATCCGGGATGTATATTTGCATACAAGTAATTACGTTTCGAATAGATGGCTCTACCAACGAAAATAAGCACTCCATCCTTCAGCACAATAACATCAAAAGGTATTAACGATGCGCGAACTTTGTTCCAGATATTCTTTCTTCTTGTACCTAACACTAGATATATGTATTCAACTTAATCATTGCATAACTAGGTATTGTTTATGTTGTGTGTAACAGATTTATATCATAACGGTATCCTTGGTGGTCTTTAAGTTTTCGTTGGATTTGTTCTCTTTGTCTTTATTTTCTCGCACTGCAGAATTAAGTGCTTTTCAAAATCTACTTCTTTTTGCAAATCGGGCACGGTGAGATTCGTTTGGTAAATTTTCTTTTAAAAGTCGAGTCCACCACGTGTCCTATGGGAACATTTTTGATTGCATTTTTTGTTTCTTTGATTTTCGTCTAATTTTTGTATATCGGTTTCCAATTTTCTCGGGTTAATGATCTCTGTTATGTGTCCGAAAGTGATTTTTGTTATAGAATGCGATTATAGATTTTTCTTTATCTAGTTAATTTCTGCGTTTGCTCTTCAATCGTTAACTATTGAAGCGATCGCATATAGTTGAGGGTGTTTGGGTTTTCAAAATTTTGTTGTCCCGATATATTTCTGGATAGTTTTGTAATAAGAGTCCAAACCAGTATAAACAGAGGTCTTTCTAGGGACGTCTATTTTATCTTTTAATTGCTAGAGTCGGTTAATATAGTTTGCCCCTTGTTATATCTCCGGTTTGGTAGATTTATGCCTGCCTCATCTTGGCCATTTTGTAGTGAATTTTTTTTCTACTTCGTGGGTTTTGCAAAAATCCTTTATAAAATTATATATATTTTTTTCGTCTATTTTTTTTTTAATTTTTTTTTAGCTTAAATCAAACTCTGATTTCAAATTCGTACCAGATCGAACTGTATAGTTCCTTTTGGCTCCATTGGTCCGTACTAATGATATGTTAGTGTACAAGATTTTGAACCATTATTCGTAACTGTCTCCAAATGCGAATCTGGTTAATATTTCCATTGAAAAGTTATGTTCCATACGATTGAAGACTTTCTCCTGATCTGTGAAGATTATTGCTGCTTTCGTATCTTGTGTTTCAATATGTTCAACACTGGATTTATGAATAGGGTTGTTTTTGGTTGTTCTTCCTTCCTCTCCAGTCCACCTGCAGGTCGGGGATTTTAGAATTGGTCCAACGTGTCCTCACTACGAGTTGTAAGAGGCTACTAAGTAATGGCAATCTGTTTGCCGTGGGTTGCGGCCTGTGTCGGGGAGGAAATGATCCTGGTAGTTGAGCAGAGACTTTCCAGTGCCATACATTGTTTTGGCCTCTACTTGTAGACGAGTGGTCGGGATTGACCCGGTCTCGACAAATCGGCTGGTCGCGCCGAACCTTATGAGGTTTTTCATTGCTCGCTCATTTTCTTTATCTTTTTCCTTGTTGCTCTGTTGATACCGCCGTTGCCCCTATAGTATACACCTTTAGCTTTCCTTTTCCTAACTCTCAGAAGAATACCTAGAAGGCGGTGGCTTAACGGGTTAATCGGGAGGTAACTTTACCGAATGAGTATATCTTACGGGATGAATCGGGAGGTGATGTTACATGCTGAGTATAACATAGTGTGTATCCCTGGCACTTGAAAAGTGACCCCTTGTTGGGCTGCGTGACGGGCGGGTAGAATGGGTGCTGAATTTTAACCAAACCAACATGGAGCATTTTTTTTTTTCTTTTTTCTAAATCAACTCAAAAGGAACAAAACCTTTATATGACTCGGACGGCGAGGCATATGGCGTGGAGTCATTCCCACGCGTCAACGTGATACAATCAAAAGGTGCTTCAAAACCGCTTGTGGTACTTTATTCATTCTTAATAGAAAAGACAATAATGGGACCGATCCTCACACCAGCAATGATCGAATGGGATGAAAAAGGAACGTGTCACTGCCGTCCGTAGAATTCGCATAAAACGTAACAACACTTTGCAGGACACTAACACAATCATGCTTATCTTCAACGAATCAACAGTAACTGAAGTGGTCAAAGATGGATTTTTACACGTCAAGATTGAGATATACATACCCAATCCTAATCGATTTTTCAGGTGTCAGAAATGCTACCATCGTGAAGACCGTTGCTCGAAAAGCCAAATATGTAGCCGATGCGGAGACCTTTCTCGTCAGGAATCCGAGTGTAGAGCAACTCCACAACATTCAACAACACGCCACCACAAGTCACCAAACTGACAGATCACAAGCAAGTAGAAAGAGGGATCCGATTACCCTATAAAGCTGTACAATCGGTTTGGCGACATGGATGTAGAGGAAACTGCTCAGTGTGCTCAGGGTGGTTCCAAACCTAACATCAAACAATGTAACATTGTTGTCCCCCCCCCCCCCGATAAATAGGCACACAGATCTCCCTCGCGAAAGGTCTAACCTAATTGCACGATTCTTAAGTTTATATTCACAGTGAAGCACACTATCATACAATAAAACTGTCGAGGACTTAACATCGACTACAGAGATATTCTTCTGCTTTTAAACAAACATGATCCAGCACCCTTAAAAACTACTCCCTTTTTAACACCTACTTTAAAAATGTTGACAGGGCCTCAGGAGCAGTTTCAGTTCCTTTGAACAATAGGGCCCATAATAGCGTCATCCATTTAAATACAGATTTGGAAGCCATTGCTGTAAGCGTCGCTCTACATCGGGTATTAACAATTGTTCTATTTACATACTATCAAACACCAACCTGCTACCAAACAAATTAGACAACATTGTTAAGCATCTGCCCACGCCATTAGTTCTATTCGGGGATTTTAATGGCCATCACATTTTATGGGGATCAAATCACATAAGTGACAGAAGTCAAAAAGGAGAAGACTTCATTTCTAGACACGATTTGTGTCTATATAACACCAGATCTCCGACGTATTTACATCCAGGAACGAGTACATAAACGTGTATCGATTTGACAATTTGTTCTCCTTTGCTGCTTTTGGACTATGATTGAAAGGTCACTAATGCCTCGATCAAACTAGACTTAATATGGATACCGTTTTAAACGTTAATGATCCTGTTGAACATTTTACTTCCATTTTAATCAACATTGAAGAAGAATACATTCCCAGTCCTCACCGAACTGTAAAAGAACCCAAAAACTTTAGTTCACTAAAGAATGTAAAGAAGCCATTAGACAACGCCGAAAACTCTGAGAAAATTTAATTATCGTCTGACCCCCGAAAATTTAAATGAGTACCGTATTCTCCGGGCTAAAACCTCGCCGCACCGTCAAAGAAAATTAAAGAGCGTCATGGAAAAAATACGTTTCTACTTTTAAACTCTCGTTCCGTTATAAGGATTGTTGGGACACGATCCGCAAAATAAATGGAAAGGGAAAACAATTCTTTCCGAAATCTGAAGTTAAACATACAATTTCAACTCCAAACATGACGTCGCAAATATACTTGTAGATAAATTCCTCGTCTAATTATTAAGAAGCATTCCGAAGATTAAAAAGTCAGAGGAAAAAATTGAAATTCACAGCCGATAACTCGGAAAGTTATAATAAACAGTTTTCATTATTGGAGCTAACGGAAGCTTTGAACGAGACCCATGATACATCCGCCTGACGAAATACATTACGACTTTTTTAAACGACTACCAGAACCATCACTAACATCATTTGTGGAAATCGTCAATGATTTGTTGATTACTGATAATGTACCAAAAGATTAGAAAGAAGCATCAATAATACCAATTCCCAAACCAGGTAAAGATAGCAGATGATCCTACCAACTATTGCGCCATTTTACTGACGAGCTGTGTGTGTAAAACAATGGAACGAATGACCAATTCCCGGCTTGTATGGTACTTGGAAACTAACATGATCTCCTTTTCGCAGTGGGTTTCAATATGGCCTTAGCACCAATGATCATCTGGTTAGACTGGAAACGTTTATTCATAACGCGTTTATCAAGAAGGAACATTTAGTAGCGGTTTACTTTGATTTAGAAAAGGCCTATGACACGACATAGAAGTGCGGAATACTGAATGACCTGCACGATCTGGGTCTAAAAGGCCATCTGCTCTTTTTATTTCAAACTTTCAAACTGGGAATTCAGTGTACGAGTGGGTTCCACCCTCTCTGATATGTACGAACAAGAGATGGGTGTGCCCCAGGGTAGTATTTTATCTGTAACGTTTTTCAACATCAAGATTAATAGCATCACCAGGTGTTTGGCTCCTGGTGTGGAATGATCTTTATACGTTCATGATTTCTTAATATGCTATCGATCAAAACACATGCATACAACTGAAAGACAATTATAAAAAAATATAAACAAGATTCAAAATTGGGCCAGTGCCAACAATTTCAAATTCTCAAAGTCAGAAACAGTACGCATTCATTTATAAGTATTGTCTTCGATATAAAATTGACCTTCATTCCACACATCAAGAACTTGAAAGCTAAAAGCTTGAAATCTTTGGATTTACTTAAAGTAGTAGCGCACGCTGACTCAGGTACTGATTGGAAAATCATCCTGAATTTATATAGAACGTTTACTCGCTCCAAACTGGACTATGGTTGCGTTGCGTATGGTTCAGCTAGAAAGTCTTACTTGATGCTTGACTCGGTTCATCATCAAGGAATAATACTCGCTCTGGGAGCATTAAAACATCCTCATATGAAAGCCTTCTCGTTGAAGCGAACGAGCCACCTTTATCACATCGTAGAGAAATACTTTCTATACATTATACTCTCAAATTAAGATCAAACCCTCTGAACCCAGCTTTTGGGGCTCTTTTAAACCTAAATACCAAACATTATATGAAAACGAACCAAATGCATACCTTTCTTTGGCATCAGAATAACATCCAGCCTTGACAGTATATACCGAGAGTCAACAAAGCCACGAAAACTGACACCCCCAAACAAATTGTACAGAATTCCTTCAGTAATTAAAGCTTGTTAGGGAAAACTGGAATTTGGAATTTGATAGAGAAAGATCTGCCAAAACATTATGGAACAGAAAATGCAGACATCCAGTAGAAGTTAAAACCTAAGCTTAGGTTGGAGATTAATTGGGATATTTTGGGCGAAAATAAGAGAAACTAGGGTAGAATGCAAGTGCATTAACATCTTAGCTAAGTTCCATAACCTTAACAATTCCAATTCTATTGTTATGTCATTTTCTTTTTCACGTATCTGATGTTGACGCAATTCCGTTTGACGTCCCAAATTCGGGACTTAAGCGTTATGACGAGTGATATGTACGCTTTTAATGAGAGCGGGGAATCTTTCCCATAAATAACAATCCCACTGTATCCATTGTAGAATGAAAGATAGTAATACGTTTACCTGGAACTTTATATGCGTTTCGGTCACGTGGTTTATTCATCCCGCTAAACTCATTAAGTAGGCTCCATCAAAAAGGCTATATCTCTATGGAATCGGGTCATTCCAGTTCAGTACCCACGAATGTAGTTCTTGTCTATTTTTAGAACATTTTTTTTCCTCTCTCAATTTGGTGGTGATAGAAGAGTTATATTTATGCATTTTTGGTAGGGATTTAAAGGTAATTGTTTATTGTCGAGAATATGAGCTTATGATGTGGTTGTCTTTGTGTATTTCGGCGACAGTGCACAGTGAGTTATAAGGCCTTGGTGATGATCCGGAAGTGAAATCTGTGTTCCATTGCATGCTGCTTTGTTTACAGTCCAGCCTCTCAAAAAAATGCCAGTGAATCTTTGACAAGAATTTCACGGTGTAGTCATCTTTGAAGGTATTTTAGATTAACATTTGATTTGTATTGATTGTCACAGTGGAAAGTTCAGTTCTGAGAAACAAATGTAGAGAACATATAGCAAAATTAATTGTGTTCTATGTCCCGTTAGGGCAGTATTGAGCAAACTTTAAATTGGTATAAAATTTTTATTATTAAAGATAGACACATGAAATTTTCACACCTTGTGTATATTGACTGTAACAAGTAGAAAATATAATTAGATTTTTAAAAATTTAATTTAAAAAATTTTAGTTATTTTTATTAAAAACGTTAAAAAATTTTCCCTATAAATTCACAGAAATGGTATCTGTTGGCGATGACATTTATTATTATTAGCAGCAATGTATTTCTTCACCATATACAAGTTGCAATGGAGGATCTTTTTCAAAGCCTGTCAGCGAAAATATCTTTAAATTCAGTGCCAGCACATAATAGTGATTGTAGAATATGGATGGATGGATGTGTTGAGTAAGAAGAAAAGTGGTCTTTATTTTATTAAACCATGCTGGTATGACAGTGCTGTCTTAAATGCATTTCTTACTTCCTTTCATTCATTCATTCATTCTCTCGCTTAGTAAGTCATTTCATGTTATTTTATTTTAGAATTTTTTAAGATTTATTTATTTTGCTTTTTAATTTCTTTATTTGTGTCTTGATATTTAGAGAAAACTGTTTCGACCTCTCCATAGGTCTCACCAGGTGGTAGTAAGTAATAGAACTGCACATAACATGCGTTGTGTTACCTACGGATTTCCCCACTAGTTTTCCCTTCTGTACCATGTGTTCTTCATGGTGTCTTTGGGCACTGTCATTTTGCACATGGAATTAAAATAATCTTTTCTATCTGCAGTGTCCATTGGCTCCAGCTAAACCTGTGCATAGGAGTGATCGCCCTTGGTTTCTGGCAGTACCTTGCAGTAGTAAGACTTTATATTGCCTTGCTGAGTCCTGTACCTCAGATGGGCCTGTATCATATTTCCTCGTTTTGCTAGAATACGTTGCCTGGTTTGTGGACGCTTTTGATACAACCGATGGTAAGTGCAGTCTTTATCCATTGTCTCCAGTGATGTCAGAGTCCTTGTTGAAAGTTTACCTCCCAAGTGTGTCACTTTTGTTTTCAGTGATGATCTCAGTCTGTAATTGAGTCTGTGTATTGTTGAATGCACTCTTGCCTCAAAGTTTCTGGAATAGTTCACATTTTTAGATAATGAAACACTGACTGATCTGTTCACAGTCTCACATTTCTCTGTGTTTGTGTTCAGTCGCAGTCTTTCTACAACATCACAGGAGAGTTTCATTTTCAGAACTTCTATCAGGATATTCTTATCATTTTCTGTCATGTTTATATGAGTCACTTGATGAGGGCCCAGGTATGCTGATCGTATCCACCAGCTGCTAGTGCATCCTCTCCCACAGTCCTTTGAATAATGCCGGCATTTTGAGCAGTCCCCTGAACAACAGCGCAGAGTGGCATCCAGTACTTGGGGAAGTTGACATTTAATTTTTGTAACCTCACAACTATTGTTCTCCATCAATTGCTTGATGAAACTGCAGTGTGCTTTAATGTCTTAGCTGACAATTTTCTTGTTGAACCGTTTTCCATCTCTTGTTCTTATTCTTGGAAACATGTATTCGCTAATATTGCAGAATTACACCGTTTGAACTGTAAACGACCCAAATGGACGGGGTCCGATAGTCGTTCT
The DNA here is from genome assembly GCA_016617855.1 of Megalonaias nervosa. NCBI lineage: Eukaryota > Metazoa > Mollusca > Bivalvia > Unionida > Unionidae > Megalonaias > Megalonaias nervosa. The sequence goes on along the minus strand of JAECUM010000800.1, from coordinate 12,727 downwards.
ACTTCCCACATTGGATGCAGAATGTTGTAAGCACCTTGGAAGCCAGCATCAGTCTGTGCATCTCCATCTGTTGTTGCATGTCTAATGAGAATCTCTTGCAGGACAAACTTTTCTCACATTCCTCTTGCCATTTCATACTCTGAATGTGGTGCGACAGGTGACAGATTTGCTGTGCAGTCAACATGGCCTCCTGGACATTGCACATCAAAACCTTTCCCCTTCAGCCATGCTTCAATCCAACACAGCTTGTTTTCTTTTGTAGACCCCACAATGTATTGCTTCTCTGTAACAGTTTCACAGGCAATTCCAACAGCTTGCGATGAACTTTGACCAGGTTTCTTTTCATGTCCAAAGCTAATGGCATTGTATCTTGCGTCAAAAGCAAGATTTGCTCAGGATGCTGAACACCGTGCATGACATTAACCTGTCCGACAAGTTTCAGCTTGTTTGTCATATCCATTTCATTGAGCTCCACAGTTGCTTTGCCTACATATTGGAGGCCCTTTGTATAGATGTTCTGGTAGGTGGCGGAATGTCAGTGGCTGCAAGCAAGTATCAAGCCCAGGTGTTGTCCATTGGTGTATTTTGTAGTCCAGCTTGAAACATCATATTTACAGCAACAGGATTTGGCCCAGGTTTATTTGTTTTTATTTCCTCATACAACTTGTACTCTGGTGACTTAAAGTTGCAGTTTTTACACATCATAGTATGCTTCCAAGCAAGTTACCATTTTCTTCCATTAGCAATTTGGTCGTCTGGTCTGTCGTATATGTTGACTTGATTACCATGGCGATGATTGATATCATTCCACATCTCAACATTTTTATTTTTCATGCAGACAATACGTGTCCCATCGTGCTCATTCAATTTTGTCTCTTTCAGGTCCAGTTTTGCTTTGGATGATGGTCGTAGAATTTTTGCATACCCAGGTGTGCCATTACAGTCTGGTACCTGAACTGACTGGAGACCCCCATTTGACGGCTTTGTCACTGCTATGAGAAAGAACTTGTCTGCATTTATTCTTCTGGTCACTGGAACAGATGCAGCACTGGAACTTGGTAGAGTATCATCAGTCAGATATCTGCTCCTGTGTTACTGGAATATTTCCAGGTTTAGAAAACGTTGTCTTCCTGATCTTTTACCCTTTTATGGTTTCATTTACAACTGCATGTAAAATGCAAGAAGTATCCTCTCTCTCTCTCTCGCACTTATATAACTAGGAAAAGGCATGCTAGCTTGGTTTCAGAGAACTACATCAACTCTTCAATACTATTGGAAGCCAAACATACGAGGGCTCCTCCCCTTCATGGGTGGCAATGATATCATGTACTTCTAGCTAGCGTATTTAGATGCTACCAGATTTCAGCTGTTACCTTGTATAGATAGGCCCTGGTTTGATTGCTTCACTCCTGATAAGGAAAACCATTGATGTTCATGATAAAGGAATGGAGATACTTTGCCAACTTCAGGTTTTAAGATTTCATTAAAATTTAAGTTAAATTTAAATTTTCATATAAAAATATGTATCTTTTTTTAAAATTTAATTCCCTAGGATAGTTTAACAATCAAGTTTAATTTCTAGTACTTTACATATTTGTGTTAGGTCTAAAAACTAATTTCAGTTTGTTTGAAGTGTTTATCTTGATTAGCAAAATCACAATTAAACTATCAGTTTGTTTGAAGTGTTTATCTTGATTAGCAAAATCACAATTAAACTTTAAGTTTTGTGCATTTTTGACATTTGGCCATCTGGAATTGGCTTGTGCTTGTGTTAAGTGGTGTCAGCTATAAGCTTGTAACTGTCCTATTCATGGATGAGATTCCTTAAAACTTTGCAGCAGTATTTAAGAGACATTGATTTGATCACGGATGGAAGTTTTGTTCATTGTGGTGAAATTGTCTAACCATGTCAGGAATCGGGTCATAATTAGTACTTCGAGTTTAGTGCCCAGGAAATGTAGTTCTTGTCTATGTTTAGAACATTTTTTTCCCTCTCATTTTGGTGGTGATAGAAGAGTTATATTTATGCATGTTTGGTAGGGATTTAAAAGTAATTGTTTATTCTTGATATGAGCTTATGGTGTGGTTTTCTGTATTTCGGTGACTGCACAGTGAGTAATAAGGCCTTGGTGATGATCCGGAAGTGAAATTTGTGTTCCATTGCATGCTGCTTTGTTTACAGTCCATCCTCTCAAAAATGCCGTTGAACCTTTGACAAGAACTTCACGGTGAAGTCATCTTTGAAGGTATTTTAGATTAACATATGAGTTGCATTGATTGTCACACAGTGGAAAGTTCAGTACTGAGAAACAAATGTAGAGAACATATAGTAAAATTAATTGTGTTCTATGTTCATATGGTACAATAGCCAGTAGTTTTACGTTTCCCCTATTAGCTTGTTCACCTTCACAGTACTGCTATCATTATATACATTAATATCCATCCATCCTCTATAGAGACTGACAGGCGCACATAGAGGTGAGCGGAGTTAGTCCCGCCTAATGAAGCTGATGCATGTACGACATATGGCACCTGCTTAGCCTCAGTGCAATCAGGGGAGTGTTTTGCATCACGTTCGCGTGATGCCAATTTTCAATCCTGTTGCAAAATAAATGATATGACCAACGTAACATACGCTAAGGTGTACAGTAGTAACAAAAACAAGCAGGTTTTCCATCACGTTCGCGTGATGACAAATTTCAGTCCCAGTAAAGTCATATTTCAGTCCTTCTGATAAAATTATTTTGGTTAGCATTATGTATGTTAAGGCGTACAACCGTAACTTAATTAAAAGTAAGAACACGCACGAGAAAATATACAAATACACTTACACACCTTATTCCGTTTTTGTTAACTTACAATTCTTTTGGCGTAATTGATAAATTTTCTTAATTCCGTTTAATTTGGATTAGACAAGTTTTCGAAACTCTGATATGATCCAAATAGAGCCAGTGCTGAAATATACAGGGTTGTAACACAACCAAGCACACAACTAAGTACAACACAAGGACACAGTCTGACTATGGCAAATGTTACTAACCTTTAATCACAAACCAGGGGATATGGGAGAGATTTTGGCAATGGAAGAGATATGGAAACCAGACCCACTGTTTTATACGCAGAGGGAATGAAGTACATGTATCAACCGGAGCTTTTGGTTTAATCCAGCTGTATTATATTTGACAGAACAGAGCAAAAAGCAGCCATGACTAAATACTACTTTTTAATTTTATTATTTTCATATACCAACACCTAAAGAGCGGACATGGAAAAACACTTTAAAAAAAGAACACATTTTGGAACACAGGGTATCACTTCAAACTCCTAACCAGCGAGACAGGCTGAGAAGAGACTAAATGACGTTCCTAGAAAAAAACTGCAGTACATTCTAGAAAATAAATGCACAGAACAAAGGGACTATGCAAAAAAAATATAATTGAAGGAGCATGACGAATTGAAAGATGAACATAACTCAATCGAAAGATGTAATTCTTATTTATGAAAAAAGAAAGATGTTCTTTAATATTGTAGAAAAATTTTACGATTTATACACCTCACAAAACATTCCCTAGAAAACTATAAATAATTATCTACATAAAATAACCTTCCGCAAGATTAAGGAAGAAACTACAAAAATGAAAAATCAATAGGTGAGACATAAATAGAAAAAGCAATTGAAGAAATTAATAGGAAAAAATCTCCATGAAATGATGATTTAACTACAGAATTTTACAGTCTTTCTATTAAAGAGGTGACATCAATATTAAGCCTATTATTCAATTACATTTTTATAAAGGGAGAAATGTCTACCAGCATGAAAGAGGGAGTAATCACTCTGATTTTCAAAAACAGAAAACATTTATAGACCAGAATCACTTAAATGTATTTTACAAAATACCAAGCAAAATTTTTGCTAATGTATTCAAAATAAATCATAAATATCGGCTGCGGGGAAGAGGAAAGAAATATATTAATACCGTATCAATAAAAGCTATAATTGACCAAGTGGAAACGAAAAATGAAACAGGAACCAACTAATAGATCAGGAAAAAGTCTTTGATACAATTGAGCAAAATTATATACAGGAAGCGTTAGGAAATGTTGACTTGATAGAAAAGAATAAAAAAATGGATAAGGATTCTATACAATAATAATAAGTACAAATAAATGGTCCAAAAACACAAAAAACCCTGATATAAAGTCAGTAAGATAAAGATGTGTAATATCAGTGTTGTTACATGTATTAGGCATAGGAATTTTAAACAGTAACATAAATAAAAAACGGAAATGAAGGAAATAAAAAATCCCAAATCTGAAAGAAGAATGTAAGTTGACCTAATATGCTGATGACTGCACCAACTTTGCGAAAGATTCAAAATTATACAAAGACCGTTAAAATAATATATCAGCTTTTCAGCCTCAGGATTTTAGAATAATCATAGGAAACTGGAGGGAAAACCGCCCAGGTCTACCACCAGAAAGAAAAAAAAAGCCGTAGGAATCTCTTATGGAGTGAATATTAAACACCTAAATTACTTAAATATTATGAAAACGTTAAGACACAAATATTGAACTATAGATTTATGAATCTTTTAGATAGAATACAAAGAGCACAAATCCCACCCAAAGACTGGTAAAACTTTGTCACAACTTGACTATTACAACTTACAATAGGCCTGTCTATGTGCCTGTGTACGAGGGGAGTAAGCAACAACTGCTCATAAATACATATTAAACTATCATTGAGTCTATATCAAATCATATACAAATTCACATTAACACTTCATTCAATAAACAGACATCAAGCCGTTACTAAATTCAAGCTATGTTATGAAAATATGTCAGGAATCACATGCTCATAAAAGTTTATCACGTATTCTAGTCTTCACCCGGACAGGGAATATGACACGTTTGCACCGGAGGGATGTCTGTTCTCGCATAACAATACTGGTCCGCACGGGACGTAATTATGTAAGCCAACACGAGTTTAATTGTCTGCACTCGCACACGGAACAATTACATGTCCACGCACGACTGGAATATGTCTGCCCACACAGGACTTTTGCATCCACACGTGAAAATAAATACATGTTCTAACAGGACTAGATTATACCTCTTGCTTATGCAGTTTAACATGGTTTTAGTTAAACAGCTAGATTGTCCGGTTTACACGAGTGGCATCCTGGTCCTCTGATAACAGTTAGCAAGCCACATACGAATAAACTATTTAGTTTCACTAAGTGCAAACTCATAATGAACCCCACACTACTTAACATTAATATAATATGTGAATCATTCGTTACAATTCGAAGGTAATTCATTTCTCAGGTGACAAATATGTACAATAAAAATCTGATATTGAAACGAATGATTTCAACTCACTGTATATATTAGCAATACATTAAAAATATCTTGCAATTTGTATATCATAGGTATGAAATACTCTACATGATAAACGTTATTCACTCACGCATGTAACGATACTTCTTAACACAAACTATCGTAATGAAGGACTTTGAATATGTTACATTTATGTATTAAATTTGCAAGAAATTAAATACAATAAATGTGAAGGTATTCTCAGTTAGCCCATTGTTCGTCTCTACGTGTTTAAAAAAATTGATAAATGCTTATACTGCTTTTACCTCTGGCAATTCTGCAGCAAGAATGCCTGGTTGTACAAGTTAAGATCTTTAAATGAGAAGTTCGTACTAACACTCGTTCATACAACACGTGTAGCACAATATATCACGTATTGGGCACTCGAGTAACTTCACAACTACTTACAGGGCATGATCTGTAATGCATAATATAAATAAGAAACCTATACAAATGTGCATTCATCTGCCAGCTATATCGCTTGATAAACTTTTTGGTAGATGCAGTTTTAACAATTGTAGACTTTACTGTTAACTTGTGACATATGGTCAAGATTAGTAGGAATAAAAATAACCAAGTAAAGACAAGATTACCATTTTATACACATGATACATGGTTTCCGGGAGAAACAGCATACAAAAAGAAAACAATCCCAACATGCACTATGTGCATGCAAGAAACGGATAATAAACAACACCTAGTAGTAAGATTTAACTATTTTCACCTGGAAAGACGTTTTTTTTTTTTATTTTTTTATTTTTTTTATATTTTTTTTTTACAAAACTAATAAAACCAAATAAAGGAAAGTAGATAAAACATTTACACTGTAAATATTAACATGTAGCATAGAAATAGAATCCATTCTATATACGTGGTTTAAATGCTAACTTATAGAAGTAAATCAGCTCCTGTTCACAGAAGAATGTGGACATAAACCGGTTTCCCAACTGACAGAATTTTATCCAACCACAGCATATATACGCAGTAAATATGTGAAGCAAATTCAATGCAAAAAGAAATTTGCTTATGTCTTCTGTACAGTCTGCTGTGCCAAATCAAATACTGTAAATATCCTGTCACAAATACATTACAGTAAATATGGGAATTTCTGCATCCAATAATCCTATTTCACATGAAAATCGGAACAATGTAATGTTTAGTTGTGAAAGTGACATTTTAGGGTAAACATGTACTCTACAATAGGCCAGGCCTACTGTGTACCGTATCAAACAATGTGACAAAACGCGCATTGATCGTTCTGTTTTTAAAAATGATTTTGAAATTCGAAAATGTTCTGTTTATTCGGATCGATGCTTGATCTTTGTCGCATAGCTTGTAAAAAAAGTACAATCTTCTAGTTCAACTTTGTTTGGGACTATATATTATGCATAACAAATGAGAGGTGCATCGTCTGTCCGAATGAACAAAATTAGTCATTCTTATTTGTATCTAAATAATTTCCACTGAAATAAAGATTATGTGATAAAAAGAATCTCAGTTAGGTAATGATTAAATATTAAATCATTATCCATTTGAGATTCTCTTTATATCATTCAGTATCTCAACTGAATAGCCAAACCACTGTAAATGGGTACCTGAGAAGGAAGCTAAGAGAATTTACAGAAACTCTGGCCACTAAAATGACCTTTGGAAAGAGACAGAGAGGGACGAACATACATCTCTTTTAAAGAGATACCTAGAAGGAGGATATTCTGTCTCACTCTGTCGCAGCTAAAACAAACACAAACAAAAGAAAATGCAATATTTTCCATCACGTCCGCGCCTCGTGAACTACAGGTCAGTGACCTCAATTTTCAACGAGGAGCTAGACAGAAGTAGACCCCTAATTGATAAGGAGACTAAGACCAGATCATCATGACCCCCTCATAAGAAGGAACAAAAGTCAATTAGGACAGAGCCTCAAATTAACATAAACACTAATGCTTCGGCACCCGATCCCTATAAATAAATACTATTTAGTACAGGCCAATCGCTTCTTAAACATTGAAAAAGCACAGTCGCATATTCAAAATTGCAAGGCGACGTTGTTAGACCTTGTGCCCTTGACGTCCTGGGCGCCCGCTGTGGCGTGTGTGCCTCCAATGCCGTCGTCGCTTACCGCGCCCAGACATGACAGTTTAAAAGCATGCCTCTAATTCAAAGCACGAGCTTCGAGATTGGATCCAGATGAAGATTCCGTATTTGCTGTGCGCTTCAACCTGGACAACGGGAGATCTTATTCACTGTCTGCTGAGGACGTAGACACTCTTTTTCTCTAAGAACGCAATGGCGGTTTAAGCACAACAACAGGATCCAAACTGTAAACGGACTTTACGGGAACGTCTTGTCAAATCCACGATATTCTTCATCTGAAGCGTCGAAAAACTGACGTTTGTTATCCGATTCACGTCTTGTTGAAATTAATCTGGATGGTCCATCTACTGATGGAAGTAGTCCAGATGGGTCAAGCATTGAGGATATCACTGGTTTAGATGGGCCGGGTGATAGCGATGCTGCTGTCATTCCTGTTAAACTTCCAGCTGTCATGGTGTCCTCTACTTGCACTAATCTTAACCCTATTGACTCAGAGCTTGGTATTTGTAGTGATGGAATTTGGGGTAACTGGAGAGCTTGGGGAAGACGGGTTAATGTAGAAGTGGGGGTTTTGGGAAAGCGGATTCTGACTAATGCCTTTTGGTTTTATTGATTCAGATGTTGAAGCTTTTCTTGGATATCGCGATGAACTCTTCCATGACCTGGCTGAGTCTTAAATAAGCCTCATTGTCGTCGCCAACAATGCATTGTCCTCGTTAATCAAATTCACTGATTAAGGCGTGTCTCCATAACGACCGGCGACTACCTTCTGGAGCGTGAAACCGAGGTTGCTGCTTTGCGTTATATCCATTTTTCAAACGTGTGCGGCGTAAGTGAGCACTTGAACGCCGGATACCAACTTCAAACGGTGGGCAAATCCCACTGTCATCGGTACCACTAGTCCAATGTGACTTCCCCCTGCGGGTCCGGGGTTGTAGAATTGGTCCGCCGTGCCTCGCTACGTGTCGTAAAAGGCGACTAAGTAGAGGCAACCTGTTTGCCGTGGTTTGCGACCCGTGTCGGAGGAGGAAAGGATCCTGGTAGTTGAGCAGAGGCTTTCCGATGCAATACACTACTTTGGCCTCTACTTCTTCTAGACGGGTTGTCGGGATGGGCCCGGTCTCGACAAATCGGTTGGTCACGCCGAGCCCTAGGAGGTCTTTATTTCTCGCTCACTTTCTTTATCTTTCTCGTTGTATCTCTCTTGATACCACCGTTGCCCCTACATTCCATCCCTTTAACTTTCCCTTTTCCAAGTCTTAGAAGACTTCCTAGAAGGCGGTGGCTCAACGGGTCAATTGGGAGGTAATTTTACCGACTGAGTATGTCTTATGGGATGAATCAGGAGGTGAATTTACCTACTGAGTATAACATCTGTGTATCCCTGACACTTGAAAAGTGTCCCCTTGTTGGGCTCCTTGGTGGGCGGGGAGCACGGGTGCTGAATTTTAAATCCACCAACATGGATATATCCAAAAAAAATCAACTCAAGCGTACCAAAACTTTATCTGACTCAGATGACGAACCATGTGGTGTGGATTCATTTCCACGCTTCATGGTTATACAGTCTAAAGATGCCACAAAACCGCTTAATGTACTCTCTCCGTTTGTGATCGAGAAAACAATTATGGGACTGATTGGAACACCAAAAGGTGTTAAAAAGTTAAAATCGGGCTGCCTACTTGTCGAGTGTGAGCGACGAGGTCAAACAGAAAATCTCAAGAAAATGAGAACATTTTTCGATATTCCAGTGACCTCGTTCGCCCACACAACACTCAATTCGTCCAAAGGCGTGATTCGCTGTCGTGACTTGGCTGGAGTCAGCGACACGGATATCATTGAAGGGATGAAAAACGAAGGTGTCACTGCAGTCCGTAGAATACGTATTAAACGTAACAACAACCTGCAGGACACCAACACCATTATACTCACCTTCAACAAGCCAACAGTACCCAGAGTGGTCAAAGTTGGCTTTCTGCAAGTGAAGGTTGATGTGTACATACCAAATCCACTTCGATGTTATAAGTGTCAGAAATATGGTCATCATGAAGACCGCTGCTCAAGAAGCCAAATATGTGGCCGATGCGGAGATCACTCTCACCAGGAATCTGAGTGTAGAGCCACTCCGCATTGTGTCAACTGTGGAAAGGAGCACCACGCCAATTCCAAGGATTGTGATACCTGGAAACAGGAGAAGGAAATACAGAGGGTTAAATACACATCCAACATTCCCTATCCAGAGGCCAGAAAGCTTGTACAGGCAAAAATATCTCTTCCTGGCCCATCCTTCTCCACTGTAGTGAAGAACAATCCCAAGGCAACGAAGGACGCTCAAACGCAGACAGATGCACCCGAGTCAACATCAAGCACTAACACCCCCCATTACCAAGCACAAAGAACCACGGCATCTACCCAAACAACATTCAATAATACTCAACAACAGAAATCACCAAAGAACAAAAACAGATCACAAGGAAATAGGCAGCAAAAGGGGTCAGAAGACCCCATCAAACTCTATAACAGGTTTGGGGACATTGAGAGCATGGATGCAGAAGATACTGCTCCATGTTCTCAAAGTAGCTCCAGACCTAACAAAAAAATCATCCCCGTACTTCCTCCGTAGAAATAACCATATAGATTCTCTCCGCGAAAAGTCTAACCTAGCTCCAAAATCTCCAATCTAAACTTATAATGAAGAACACGATCATACAATGGAATTGTCGAGGACTTAAAGCCAATTACAATGATATTCTCCTGCTTTTAAACGAATATGATCCTGCAATACTATGCCTTCAGGAAACCTTTTTAAAAGATAGGACAACATCACACTTAAAAACTACTCCCTGTTTAACACCTACTTACAGAACGTTGACAGGGCCTCGGGAGGGGTTTCTATTGCTGTGAACAATAGAGCCCTACATAGCGTCATCCCTTTAAACACAAATTTGCAAGCCATTGCTGTGAGTGTCACTCTACATCGAGTGATTACATTTTGTTCTATTTATATACCACCAAACACCAACTTATTACCAAACGAACTAGACACGCTTGTTCAACAACTTCCCGCACCATTTGTTTTACTCGGTGATTTTAATGCCCATAATATTTTATGGGGATCAAATTACATAAGCGACAGGGGCAAAAGGGTCGAAGATTTTATTACTAGACACGACTTGTGTCTATTTAATACCAAATCTCCGACGTACTTGCACCCAGGAACTGGTACATACACATGTATCGACTTGACAATTTGTTCTCCTTCACTACTTTTGGATTATAATTGGAAGGTCGCTGATGACCTTCACAGCAGTGATCACTTTCCAATCTCTCTTAAGAACACCAACGTTACAATTGATGACACGATTCCACAGTGGAATTTAAAGAAAGCTGACTGGGGCAAGTTTGAAACACTTTGTACAGCTAGACTTAACAGGAATACTGTCCTAAACGATATTGATCCTATTCGACAATTTACATCCGTCTTAATTGAGATTGCAGAAGAATCTATTCCTAAGTCCTCGCCGAATTGTAAAAGAACCCAAAAACCGTGGTTCACTAAAGAATGTAAAGAAGCCATTAGACAACGCTGAGAAGCACTGAAAAAATTTAATAATCGTCCAACGCCCGAAAACTTAACTCAGTACCGTATTGTTCGGGCCAAAGCTCGCCGCATAATTAAAGAAAGTAAACGAGCATCATGGAAAAAATATGTTTCAACTTTAAACTCTCGTTCCTCAATAAAGAAAGTTTGGGACACGATCCGCAAAATAAATGGAAAGGGAAAATACAATTCATTCCGACATCTGAAGCTAAATAATAACAATTTCAATACCAAACAAGAAATAGCTAATGTACTTGCTGATTGTTTCTCCAAAAATTCCTCATCGTCTAATTATTCAGAAGCTTTCCGAAGATTGAAAGCTCATAAAGAAAAAACACGGTTGAAATTCACATCGAATAACTCCGAGAGTTATAACCAACCGTTTTCATTGTCGGAGCTTATGGAATCTTTGAATAAGGCTCATGATACATCTGCTGGGCCTGACGATATACATTACCAGTTTTTGAAACACCTTCCAGAACCATCCTTAACAGTTCTTCTGGAAATCTTCAATGATTTATGGATTACTGGTAATGTACCAAAAATTTGGAAGGAAGCAACAGTGATACCAATTCCCAAACCAGGCAAAGATAGCGCAGATCCCAGCAACTATAGACCTATATCATTAACTAGTTGCGTTTGCAAAACAATGGAACGAATGATCAATTCTCGGCTTGTATGGTATTTGGAAACCAACAATTTAATATCTCCTTTCCAAAGTGGCTTTCGTTATGGTCGTAGTACCAATGATCATCTGGTTAGACTGGAAACATTTATTCGCGACGCTTTTATCAAGAAGGAACACTTAGTAGCGGTTTTCTTTGATCTGGAAAAGGCCTATGACACAACGTGGAAGTACGGAATACTAAATGACCTGCACGATCTGGGTCTAAAAGGCCGACTGCCCTCGTTCATATCAAACTTCCTCTCAGACAGGGAATTCAAGGTACGAGTGGGCTCCACCCTCTCTGATATGCACGATCAAGAGATGGGTGTGCCCCAGGGCAGTATTTTATCGGTGACGCTTTTCAACATAAAAATTAATAGCATCACCAAGTGTCTGACTCCCGGTGTGGATTGCTCCCTATATGTTGACGACTTTTTAATATGTTACCGATCCAAGCACATGCATACAATTGAAAGACAATTGCAGCAAAATATCAACAAGATTCAAAATTGGGCCAATACTAACGGTTTCAAATTCTCGAAATCAAAAACTGTATGTATGCATTTCTGTCAGCTACGAAGACATCATGATGGACCTAAACTCACGCTGGACGGAACACCTATTCCAGTTGTTGAGGAAGCAAAATTCTTAGGTATTATCTTCGACAGAAAACTGACCTTTATTCCACACCTGAAGAATTTGAAAGCTAAATGCTTGAAGTCTCTAGACTTACTTAAGGTAATAGCGCACACTGACTGGGGTGCTGATAGAAAGTCCTACTCAGTTTATACAGAACATTTATTCGCTCGAAACTAGACTATGGTTGCGTTGTCTATGGTTCAGCTAGGAAGTCCTATTTGAAGATGCTAGACCCAATTCATCATCAGGGAATAAGACTTGCCTTGGGAGCATTTAAGATATCCCCGTGTGAAAGCCTACTCGTTGAAGCGAACGAACCACCTTTACCACAACGTAGAGAAATGCTT
>JAECUM010000798.1:0-127762 GCA_016617855.1 Megalonaias nervosa | reverse complement strand
TAGTGTCATGCATAAACTGTGCTGCACAGGCTTTATGCTGTTCAAAACTGTCATGAGACTTGCTTGATTAAACCCTGAATTTGTCAACTACACTGACAAATACACTGGTTGAATATTCAAACAATGCTTGTTTGGTTTGGGATATTGTTTGCTACCAAATGTCTTTCCTTCCAAGTCAGTAAATTCAAGCTATGGATACAAGTACTTATCAACCCAATGCAACTGTAATTCCTCTCTCTCTCTCTCTCTCTGTCCAATTTTGATATTTTCAGCTGGCTGCTGCAGAGTCTTTGGAAAAACAGTTACCTCAGACTAAGTAGCAGCCTTACTTTTTATCCCTCTACTTTTACATGAATTTTACTTTGACCATCTTTGTGAAAAAATTAAGTAAACTCATAAAATGGAAAAGATCATCTGCACCTAATTTGACAGCTACTTCTAACAAAGTGATCATAATATACATTTTGTTGCAATGCAAACACCGACCACTCCTTAATTAACTTAATCACTTTAAATGCAATATTTCAAGTTGATCCACTGTTTAAAAGTAAAGACTCATTACTGTCCTTTATTTAGTTCATTAATTAAATGGACACTTGTTGGCAAAATGCCTTGCAATAATTTCATTGCATCGACTCAGTGGTGTAAAGTTAAAGTGTGATTTGCTTGTGTGTATCTGCACTGAGTAAACACAAGGTCATTTAAAACACTGCTACATGTAATTAATCATACTGGATTTGTTTGTTTGAATGTTTTGATTGGGCAATAATTTGGTTGCATAGCCCAATATACAGTGAAGCAGTAACAAAACTCTCACACACAAGACAGTTATCAATGACCATTGACTGTATTATCACAGGATGTGAATGAATGAAGAGGGGTAAAATTCATGCATTCAGAATACCTGGAAGATTTGATTGTCCAGACAAAGATAGATAAAGCAATTAAAGTATGAAAATTAGTGCTTGCCCAATTTGTTTGAAGCAGAAAAAAAATTTGCCTGGACTAGCACTTTTGTAACATTTGACTAGTCCCGCTTCGAAAATGAATAGTTTGGGATATCGGGCTATGGTTTTTTATTAGCCCTGTTATGGCCATCTTCACTAGCAAAGGATCCAATATGATAACCCTATCTACACCTTGGCGTATCAAGGAGATATTCCGGTGCTTCAGGCCTGTGAATTTCACTCGATGCATCGGTTGGCCACCACATCGAATCAAAATTAGAATGTTCAAATCTGAATACTGTTCACACATGATCAAGACAAGGGGAGCACACAACTTGAACAGACTGATAAATAAGGAATTTTCCGCTGCCAGTCCGTGTTCGTACAAATACCTTCACTCAAATACATCTGTAATGGCTTCCCTCTAGTACTAGTCATACTTTTTTTAAGTCAATTGCCTACACCATTTTTGGCTGGTGTACATTATATACTAAGTGAGGCAACTCATGAAATCCAATAGATGTCACTAGGACAAAGCACTAAAATATTTGTTCAATCTGCCAAGGTGCAAAAAGAGTTATCATATCGAAACCTTGGCTAGCAAAGATGCGCTATGGCACATCTGAACAATAAAGGCTATGGTGCCAGGTGAAATTAGAGTTGTAAAAATGTCACAAGAGTCCCTCAAAGGAACTGATGCTCTACTGGCAGAATATAATTTCCAGCAATCCAAGATAAGTTCAATTTATTGCGTTAACTGCACTTTTCGTGGAAACCCAAAGCTGATGAGTAGCAATGAACAGATTTTAAAGATAACCACCTTTGCCATGCTGGATGTAACTGTGATTACACACCATCAGAAATGTTATGTGAACACTCCACATCAATATGACTTTCCTTTTCAAAGAAGCAGTGATAAGATTTTCAAGATGGTTGCCATGGTGTCAGATCATAACAGTTTCCGTTTAGGACCAACCAGGCATTATAAAATCATTTGGTGAAAACAGTACCATCCTTTTAGACAAAGTAGCGATGACAATATTTTAAGATGGCTGTCATAGTGGTCATTTTGGAGGTCACATTGGCACAGTGTTTCATCTAGGACCAACTAAGAATTCACTTGAAAACTATGTTGATACAATTTCTGGTTTCGGAGTAGTGGCGATAGAAAGATATTCAAGATGGCTGCCTTGGTGGCCATATCTGGTATCAAGTTGGAACCATTTTGATTAGTCATTAGGATCAAATAGACATCAACATTTTCTTGCCAAAAATTCTCCATGTTGATATGACCCATATATATTCCAGGAGTAATGACAAGATTTTCACAATAAAAAAGAGATGGTGCTAGGATTTTATCTAAAGGGGGGGAACACCCCATTGTCACTAAAATAAGGGAGAAGTAGAAAAAGGAGGGGGAGGAGGAAACAGCCACAGTTCAATATCTACCTAAACAATCAATATTCATCTCTCTTTCTTTTTCTTCCTGCTCTACTCTGTTAGAGCTCTACTGAAATCAGAATCTTTTAAAGATGTCACCTCAAGTTGTATAAGCATTAATCTGTTGATTGTTTCTGAGATTAATCTGTGCCTTATCTGTGCATGAATATTGTTCTGTAGACCATCCCCCCCTCCCCCTCCCCCCCCCACCCTTTCACAGTCTGTTGTATGAATAGGCATATACAGAACTAGCCTAGCCAGCTTGAACAAGCTGGGAAACTGTTCCTTGTGATTGTTATGACCAATTTTTCACAGCTCATAGGTATTGTCTTTTGGATACATCTGCTCTAAAATAAGATTTTTAACTAAAATAAGGTCTGCCAAAGTAACATGTTCATAAAATCAGTGCTTGGCTGGCTATTGTGCCAGATTTCTCATCTGTAACATAATTTTATATTAGGATTTTAAGGTTTTAAGTTCATCAGTGCCCAAGTATGCTTTTAAGACAGTGATACTCTGATCATATAAATACCTTTGCTTTTTAATTTTATTTTGGATTCTGATTTATTCAATTTACCTTAAACATTTGAGGGCTGTATGGTCTTGCAGCATAAGATCCCACAGGACTAAAGTATTTGATAAAAGAAATGAAAATTTAACTATTCTTTTAAAAAGTCTGCATTATAAATAGGTTTGGTTTTCATGACAAACAGCAGTAACTTAACTGCTGACAGACAGAAGGATGACAGACAAAAGACAACAGACCAGCCCATAAGCTCTTCTGGTCAATGGCCAGTAGGAAATGAAGCACTATACATACTAAATAAACTTTATGAAGATAAAACCTCCATATACATGTAAACAATGAAGTTCTATGTGATAAAAAATAAAAGTTAAAGATGTTAAAATTCTGCAAAATGTTTATAAAATAAAATACTAACATAAAAGTCTATACAATCCTTAAAAGACAGCATCAAAATTTATTTTATAAATATCATTCCCTCTTAAGTCAAACATCTTCATACATCATGACAGAGTTCCTTAATTCTGCCTCACATGTCAGAATCAATTGATCTGTGCCACTGAACCTTATATCAGATAGTCAGGATCTGAAATGATCAAATACTCTCGTAACTATTTGTTTTTCCACCAAATTATTACCCCCACCCACCCCCCACAAAAAAAAAAATATTGCTGACAAACCAGTCCAACATGCTTTTGGACAGAGTATTACTACATGCTATTGCAAAGTGAAGGAAGAAACAGAAAACTATGTGAACAATAAACCAAAAGATAAACAAGCAAATTCAGTGAGATTGTGTTCCCTATTACCATGGTTAGATCACCAAAAGCACACAATGAGGAAAAGTGACTTTACTTTTGTTCAAGAGCTGCATAGTTCCTGAGCAGAGATTGTAAGTAAGTAACTTTCATGACTCTATCCCAAAGGGCATTAAAGAGTAAAAGTTAAGAAAAAGGGGAACATTTTTAAGTGACCTTGATCATAAAGATAAAACCTTGACTGTATTGCATGATATGTCTTGAAATACAGAAACTTACATGTAGCCTAGTAGATATATAAACTCAGATTTGGGGATATAGAGCAGAATTTTTAAAAAAACATAAAATATTGATCTAAAACCTTGACCTTTAAAAAAGCTGGAATGCATATCTTTCAGCAGGCCACATTTCATCCATACATGTATATCTTAAGGATATACTACTAATGTGGTACATGACACACTTCTAGTGAGGAAATTCCATTCCTTAATCTAAAATGGCTCTTAGGCCATGAAGCATAAAGTGTGATGTACAAAAATTGATTTATGACCTTGACCTTAAAAATAAAACACAAAATATGTTATACAACACATCTTCTGATGTGTCAATATTGCAAATTTCATCACTTAATCTTGAACAGCTCTACATTTAGAAAGCAGAAAGAAAGGAGTGATGAAAAAATTAAAATAATGACCACTGACCTTGACTGTGAAGATAGGACCCAAATTAGTTATGTGATCCATCTACTACTGATGCCGTGTTAGTATACCAGGCTACATATCTTAATCTCAAAAAACTGTAAAGCTAATGGGAGGAGACAAAAGTATACTGAAAAAGTCCACTTTTAGCCCATAATTTTGACACACAAAAACCCCATATAAAATTACCGATTTGTGACAAAAACCTTTAAAATAAGAACACTAATGTGGAATGCAGCATATGTTACAGTAGATTCCATTTATCTTCAGCAGCTCACCATATCTAAGAAGGAAAAGTGTCAAGGAAACCTAAAATATTCACCATTTGCCTTGACCTTGAAGATAGGATCTCCAATTTGGAACAACATACACTTTCAAGTGTGTGTGTGTGTGTGTGTGTGTGTGTGTGTGTGTGTGTGTGTGTGTGTGTGTGTGTGTGTGTGTGTGTGTGTGTGTGTGTGTGTGTGTGTGTGTGTGTGAACCCGTCAGTGGGCTCTTTAATTATAATGCAAAATAGTTTAAAGGAAAGAATAAAATTCTGACCCAAGACCTTAACCTTCAAGACAAAATCACAACACGCATGCTAAAGATAATGTGTAAATATAGCAAGTTTTTATCCCTTAATCTCAAATAGCTCTCGAGTTAAAGTGGAAAGGAAAGTGCGTTGTAAAACTTATCACTAATGATACTGTGTAAGTATACTAAATTACTAATGTTATAAAGAGGAAATAAAAGTGCAATGGAAACCTTTAAATATTTACCCATAACCTTGACCTTGAACATAGGATGCCCAAATGTGGTATGCAATATACTTTATAATACTGACATACAAATATATTATGTTTCATTTATAACCTTAAATGCGCTGGAAGGAAAGAAATGTGATCAAAAACATTAAAATGTTGACCAGTGACCTTGACCCAGAAGACAGGACCCCATCCGAGGCGGACGCTCTAACCACTAGGCCACCAGAGCGGTCCCTTAGTGACATAATGGCCTAGGGTCTTAGTAACATAATGGCCAAGGGTCTTAGTGAGATAATGGTCTAGCGTCTTAGTGAGACAATGGCCTAGGGTCTATCAGATTATTAATTACAAATTCACATGTACAATAACTGGTAAACTCATTTGAAGGTGAAAAAACAAAATCAAAAACAACCAACCCCCCAACCCCCACTTCTTGTTAACTTTGCTTGGATCTACACTGAGTTAGTAAGGAACTGCAATATATATTTTATACTGACTGTGAATTAAGAAAAGTGAGTTCAGGAACTGAATGGGAAAAAACATTTGCAAAAGAGATCCAATTCCTTGATAATGTACTCTTGTACTTGCCAAACCATAAAGAATCTTCTTTTCAATGAAAAATTAAGATTTGATTAAAAAAACACAAGTGTTGTGTTGAATCTGGTGTCTTACTTGTTTTAGTGTGCTGATGCTCCTCCCTACCCACCTCCTTTATGACTTGCAAACACAATAATACTAAATTTTAATGTTTTGCAGCCACCATTTATGATGCAAAATCAGTATCTATGCCTCATCATATTTACATATATGTGAGAAAAAAGAAAAAGGATTTTTCATACTGCTGTGTCTTATTTGAGAACTTTGCTCAAATGTAGCCCCTGTGTATATGAGTTACATTAACCGTAACACAAATTCTAAATGTTGATTACAATTTTTTGCCACCACTGCTTCTGGAAAAGTAATACCCATTTCTCATCATCTTTGATCATGAGCTAAACTAAAAACAGCTCAAAGTACCAAGGTGTGCAACCTGCATGTCCACATTGCAAAGAAATCACACTATATTTTGAGAGGGTTGATAGTGTAGGTACATGTTAATAAAGATCTAGGAACAAGTTAATCATAATTATGTACACAATGTACTAGTAACAGAGAATATACAGTATTCTCTCACTATAACAGTGTAACAGCACATATAAAGCACATCCTTATAGTAAGACCCTTCATTATAAGGGAGTACCTGTTATATGGCAAGTATGATAATGAATCCCAATTTATTCAGCATTAGTAAAATTATGCATCATACACTGCATTGCAATGCAGTCTCTCTATAAATTGGTATATTCGGTAGCATCCAATGACAGCATTACAAGTACTGTATTTACTGAATAAAAAACTGAGATCACTGAGAGCCCCTTCTTTTAAAATCTCCCATTCATTGTCCATGATGTTTAGGTTTCCGAATTCAATCTAACAGTTTTCTTTCAGAAATGTAGTCCTGGATTTCTGTGTTTAAAATTCAACATATCTCTGACAACAAATGAACACAGGTACCAACATAATGAACATTGCATGTGGCCTTCTTTTTGTAATAAAAGCCAAGTCTTTAGAAGCTGATATTTATCCACATGCCATATATAAATGTACCATATATACTCAGTTATAAGACAAGTCCAACTGCAAACAGACCTGGATTGTTCATTGCATAATGCGCCAGCAGATCTGGGTCAGTGCAGTTTGCTGGGAGTAATCATTAAAACAAACAACATAGACCCGAACTGCAGGTGCATTATGCAATAGTGGATCAGGATCTATGGTTTTTTTGCAGTCAGATTGTACTTATAAGTGAGTACATACGGTACCCACTTATAAGCTGATTCCTGCAGACCACACTCAGCTAGATCTATCACTGTATGTCAATGCAGACTGTAAGGAGTAATCAGTATAACAAACAACATATACACTGCTCTACACATTATGTGAAGACAGATTTGGGTCTATGTTATTTGCAGCCAGACTGGATTTGTTTACATACTAATAGAGGAAGAACAGTTAATAATGTCCTGAAAGTTCCATGATTCAAACTTTATTGTAATCAAAGTTACAAAGAATACAAGTTTTGGACGTTGAGCTTGAACTTTAGTTGCACTCTCAAAGCAATTTGAGAATAAGGGACTAGATTTGGGCCTTGTATTTAATACATGACCAGATTAGGGCCCTATATTTAATACCAGGACAAGGATAGGGCCCTATATTTAATACCCAATACCAGATTAGGGCCCTATATTTAATACCCGGGACCAGATTAGGGCCCTATATTTAATACCGGGACCAGATTAGAGACCTGTATTTAAAACAAGAATAGATTAGGGTCCTGTATTCTCAAAACCTTGTTAGTAATTAATTCCAAAAAATCTAACAGTTTATATCTTTGATAAAAAATAAAGCTAGAATCATTCGACATTCAAATTTTTCTTAAACTGGGCCTGTCAACTACACTGCCAAATTTCCAATGCATACCTGCACGCTAGATATCATATTTCTGATTTTAGTTTTTAAGTTTTAAGCTTCGTTCTCGACTAGATTTGAGAAGTATGGTGGACGTATCAGGCTCCAAGCAAGAAACTCAAGCTCTAGTGCAAAAAAGTCCCAAAACCTCCAACAGTTTATAGCTATGATTCAATCAAGGCTAGAATACAAAACTTTCAGATTTTTCTAACTCAAGTCCTCAACCATACCACCAAATTTGATGATGTATGTATATCATATCTCATTTTGGTTGTCAGCATGAGCTTCGGTTGACACAGTTTAGTGAGTACAAGATTTGGTCAAAGCCGCTCATACCATAACGGATATCAGATAAAACTCCTGTTACCCTACAGTACCATTGATATGAATGTAACAAGATTTTTTTTAGCTGGAGAGAACAAAACATAATCTACTCCATGATAAAATTCTTCTAAGCAATTATGTATTTAATCAAGTTTTAATTAAATCTTCCATATTTAATGTTGATTCTGCTAGAAATTTTAATAACTTATGAAATGGACCACTGACAGCTCAGATACAATTTTCATTTTGAGATGGAAGAATGCACAGAAAAGTTACTAACAACTTTGGTAAATTTATCACCCCCACCCACCCCTTTGCAAGTGCTGTAACAAGCACCAGAATGACAGAGATTCTAGATTCTATGTGATCATTGTCTTATGCTGATTTTAATTCAGTCATAGACAAAACTCATTCAGGAATAGATCAAAGGTTCATTATCAACTCAATTATTTTCTTTTCAATTCTTGAATTATTTCTCCATTTATTGCTTTTGCCCATTCTTTAATCATGTTACTATTCATTGTTAGTTTCAATGCTTTGCAAAAATCAGAAACAGAATATTATACTGTGAAATATTTCTTGCAATATGTAATATCCAGTGTCACATGGAAAACTAAATTAACGTTTGCAGATAAAAATGACATAAAACCAAAATGATGCTTCCCAAACGTTCGAACTAAATAGTGAGTGAGTGTTCATTATGGTAATTAAAACAAAACAAACCATGCTGTTAAGTAAAACAACCAGAAAGTTGTCAACAACTATATAGCTCACCTCTAATTTCACTAATCCCTAGTAGCCACTGCAAACATTATCATGGATGAAATAAATTCAGACCAAAGTGATCTTGGTCCTAGTCTTTTATCTTTAAATCTTAACTTTAAATTATTTTAAAATCTGAAACCTGATGACATACTGAGAAACCACCTACCTACAAATCAACTACTTATCTATTTAAATACTAATGTGACTGGACATAAACAACATGTGCGTGTGTGATTTGGATTTTTAATGTAACTTTAACAATTTTCCAGACATATCACAACGATGTCTGCAGTGTGGCAGTTTATAGTGATTTCTAGCACTGGGGCATCATGCCGCAGACATGCAGCATCATGTCCCACCAAGCCTTTCATATGACTCGGCGGGGTTTGAACCCACGACCTCCCACATCAATGGGGGACCATAAAAGACATAAAATAATAAAAGATATAAGACAATGAATAAAAAAACCACTCTTTAATCATATCAAGGCAAATGTATAACTTGGTTAAAAATACAGAATACTGGAAAAAATTACCCAAAGCCAGCAAAATATGAAATACAGGTCATAATGAGTGCATTTGTTGCAAAGATGTGCTACTAACAGAGATGCATATCATCCTCAATTTCAAAAGTCATGAACAGTGCTTGCGAAATAAACAGCAAGCACAAAATTAAAGCCCAAGTCAGTGATGCATAAAATATGGTCAATATTGACCAACTACTGAAATGTGGGAGTACTGCTAAAAAAGGATGCATCCCCAAGTTTCATGATTCTATGCACAGAGCATGCCAAAAATCTGTGGTCATGAACTAATGTAGCAACTGAACCTAAGCTGTTAAAATGTGAAATGTAGGTCACAAAGACTTTTTTTGGTATGGGTGTAGTACAAAGATTTACATGTATGCAATCACCTAGTTACAAAACATGAACAGTAAAACACGTAAAAAAATAACAAAAGTGAATGGAATCTGAAATATGGGTCACAGTGACATACTTTTAAGAAGAGGGTGTAGTACTCATCAAGATGGATCAAGATGGATCATCCTGCAAAGTTTCATGATTCCAGGTAAAGCAGTATTATATAGTAGATAAAACACCTATATTGTCATAAACTAAATGCAAACACTGAATATAAACCAGTGAAACATAAAATGTGGGTCCCTATGATCTACTTCATTGTAAGATTGTGATACTAACTGGGATGCATACAATCACTTAGTTTGATGATTCTGTGCCTGCAACTGACCACAATACAATAAATAATGAAATATAGGTCATCCATTAACAACTTTTGTGATGAGGGTGTAATATTCATCAAGATACATTCCCTCCATAAATTGTATGAATCCTGGTATAACTGTATCAACACAAAAAAACCCCTATCTGTTTATGACCTAAATGCAAAAACTAAACCTAAGCTAGTAAATGTGAAAAGTAGATCACAGTGACATTTTTGTGGCATGGTATGATACTTATGTAATTAGTTTGATGACTCTACCATGAACTGAGCTTGAGAAATAAACTTAGATCACAAAATATAACCAAAGGTAATGAAGTGTGAAATACAGGTCACAGGAACCAACTTCATTGATGAGAATGTAATACTCATCAAAATGTATCCAATTCTCGCATGAACTGGGCTTGAAAAATAAACTTAAAGCACAAAATGTAACCAAATGAAGGGTGAAATACAGGTCATAGGAACCTATTTCACTTATGAGTGTGTAGTACTCATCAAGATGCATCCCCTTACAGCATGAACTAGGCTTGAGAAACAAACTTAAAGCACAAAATGTAACCAAATGAAGGGTGAAATACAGGTTACAGGAACCTACTTCACTGATGAGGGTGCAGTACACATCAAGATACATCCCCTTCCCAACTTTCATGTATTTAGGTATAAATGTATATATATATAAAAGGTGCAAAAAACCTTGCTGATCATAAGCTCAACGCCAAAACATAAGCATAAATGTCAACCCCCTGAGAGGTATAAACATAATTATTGCTATTATCAGTGGCATAAAGGTATAATTTGGGCATAAAATGTGTTATCCATACATTACATGCCAGAATTACATCAAGTATGAAAATAGTACATCTATTTTCACTACTAACCTGGTTCTCCAGCTGGTCAAAATTCTTCTCACAAAGTGCAAAATCCATATAGATTAGAACCAGAATACAAACACAAACACAAAATATATTGAAAAATTATTTATAATCAGCACTCACTTGAACTAGTCTACATCTGTAACTTTCACTGAATGATCATGAACTGGAATTTTACAATGAGCATGGTCACGTGCTCAGTGTGCAGTATTACATTACTCTCATGTTCTTCTTCTAAAGTTTGTAAAGCATGTTGATTTGTCCTTTATATTTGATCTGACAGTTTTTAAAGTTTGAAAAGATCCAACTTCTCAAACGTTTTCAGTCATATAACATCCACATGTGGCAACATTTTCTTCAAAAGTATAGACTGGTCCCCTAACTAACTAGCTAATCAAAATAATGAATCTGCGAAGCAATGTTCACATCTAAAGAAACCTATGTTTTCTTGGAAATGGGTCATATATAATTGCTATAAGCAGCAAAATAAGGACGGTACTTTTAATGTTATTCTTATGCAGCAGTCATCTTTTTAAGAACATTCTCAAATTTATATGAGCAGAATTTAAATAGATGATAACAAAAATGACAAAAACAACCTTTTATTGCTTTATTTTTATTTTATGTTTTACTGTACCAAAAAGTGTAATCCATATACCAGCAAGCATAAAATGTAATTTGGTGAAAAGAGCATAACAATTACGCCAAAAGCATAACGGCTGGCATGTACACATAGGCCAACAATATATAAAATGTAGGTCACAGTGATATTGTTTGATGGTAAGAGTAGGGTACTAAGAGATGCATATATCATCTAGTTTGATGCATCTTGCATGAACAGAGTTTGAGAAATGAACTGAAAACACAAAATTTAGTCAAAGTCAGTGAAGGATGAAATATGGTTCAGTGACTTGCATTTGAGATGACAGTTTAGAATTCATCAAGAGGCAGCTCCTCACCAAATGTTATGTTTCCAGGTATAACAGTATTTATACATGCCAAAAAGCTGAGCTAAATGCAAAAACAACTAATGTACATGCATTTAAAAATTTAGCGACCCTCTGCCCCCTCCTATGGGAATAGGTGCAATGAAACCCACTCCAAATTCTTGCCAAGGATCTAGGATGAAAGAATTGATAATTCAGTGAGGGTGTACAGATGTGTATTTTTTTACCTCTGCAAATAATGATTCCACTGTTGGGGTTTTTACAATAGCTAACCATCTCTTTGTAGAGGTGAGCTACAGAGTAAACTTTTATAATAGTCCAGCAAAAATCTGCAGCATCAATATTTTATTCTCTATGCAGAAGCTGTCATTGCTAGGTTGATATCACCTATTCATTATAACATGCAAAAATCTGCAGCCAATTTTGGCTGCTCACATCAGTTTATATTTTATACACATACTGGTATTTCTCACAGCTATGGAGCAACCGTCAGCTGAAGGTTTTTTTTGGTGGCATCTGCATTATATTTCCAGAGCAAATCCTATTTTTGGTGACTTGTAAATCCACAATGAATAGCACAACCCTCTGTCCTGTGACCATTTTGAATTTCATGCTAGGTATGGCAGTTACCAAATATGGGAAGGTGTCTAAAGTGTATGCAGGTTTCTTCCAGAAAGATTTGCATGCAGCAAAAATTGCACATTTTAATGAACAGGTGACATCAGACCTATGTATTGTCCATCAGTATCAGCACAGATTTGTGGGGGTTGATTTATCAGGCTAAGAAAATGGCAGGCTAAAACCAGTATAGCTAAGGTTCTGTGTAATCATTATGCAGTGTCTTGCCTGCATGCTGCTGTGTACCACTAATAAATCTGACATGCAAACATTTCAACATGAAACTTCAATAGAATTACAATGCTGATGCTTGAAAATATATAACAGAATCTTGCAATTCATTACCACAGGCAAGAAAATAAGCTAGGAAAAAAATGTCAAGCTGAAAGGAAAGAATAGGAAATCTACAAGAAAAAAGACAGAGTATAGATGGCAAACTGGGTATACAGGTTACAACTTTGATACCTGAATCACGAGACAACATAATACAAGCTTTCTGTACCCACCCTGTGAACATGCAAAAAATTCCACAGGTCACTGTATAGCAATGCATTAAGAGAAACAGCATATTTACACAATTCACAATCACAATAGTTAGATATTGTATGATAGTTTTAGACAAAGATTTAATCCCATTTAAGCTATTACAAGTACAACTTTTTTGAAGTTTCAACTGTTATAGCTGTTCACAGCAGCAAACAATAAACAGAGATTCATGTGTGCCTGAGATTGCTCATCTAGCTTATATGGCCCTAACAGCTAAAGAAAAATAATTAGCTTAAGAAATTAAGCCTTGGTTAATTCGATGGATTCTTTCTTTGGAATTTGGTCAAATTCTATAAGAGGATTATAACTGCAGTCATATTGGATGGAAGAAAAGCATCATTTGTGTTAAACTCAAGCCCAGATGAGCAACACATATTTTATATGTGGTTAGTAATTGTGAAAATTGTTATTACCTGTGCAATTATAATAATGCATGTTTAAATGTGAATCAATTAAATACAAGTTCACATTGCATGCTTATAGTTTTTTTAGTATGTGCAATTATTGTAGGATCAATCCATGCATAAGTCATATTCACAGAAGTATTTACTGGACATGCTAAAATACCTTTTAGTCGAATATTAATAGAAGAATAATTAATTCAACATGCAAGCTTTATTAAATTACAATTTTTGACTGATTTAACTTTTTTAGTTATGAAATTAAGCCTCTTTACTCCCCCACTAGGGAAACTTAAGGTCCTAACAATAGAATCCTCTTACCCTTCTGGAGTGTCTGAGACAATCTGCACCATCCTGGAGGACCCCTCTGCACTTCCTGCCAGCTTTCGCTGGTAGTGACTCCTGAAATAAAAGTATTTATGTTGGTTAGAAAAAGCATCCTTTGGAAATAAAACTTGCAATATTTTTTCAGTCATCAAAGTATAAAAATTGAGCAAGGAAAAATTTTTTTAGTAAATAGCCCAGCTCATTATTCAGTCATCCGATGACTACATGACAAAGTCACAATAGTACAGTTATCATTACCTCCAAAATATAATTTTAATTTTCTATAAGTAAAGTAACATTACTGGTATTTATCTTTGTTTCCATGAGGCCAAATTTTTGCAGGCTTGGGATGTCAACTTAACTTGCTGCACCCTTCTATTGTTGTTGCTGTTTTTCGTTTATTGCCATTTCTCAGAGCAAGATAGGCTTTACATGGTAGCCAGTATAACTGGTAGAGGATGAACCCAGAAAAAGCCTGGAAAGAGCCACTGACCCACAGGAAGCTACTGGAAAGCTTTCTCACATACCCACACTGGCCATGTCAAATGGAGGCAACCTTTTTTTAAACTTCATGATGATGTTGTAGATGAGAAGGTCCTGAACTTTACAAAAACTTTAGGTTTATATCAAAGAGGAGATTTAATATTTTAAAGATTTTGCTCTTCTTTGCCTTTTTTTGGAAGATTTAAACTTACCTCATATAGTCACAAATGTGCTGATTATCTGTTAAACCCCACCCCTTCTACACACACACACACACACACACACACACACACACACACACACACACACACACACACACACACACACACACACACACACACACACACACACGTTTTAAAGTAAAAAAACATTAATTATATCAACCAGTGAAAATAACCACTCAAATGTACTTTACAAGACATATTTTTCCACTATTCTTGATGTATCTAAGATAACAGAGAGGGTACTGAAAAATGTAAAGTTAACTTTGATGTGCTGTGCCATGTTGCTTTTAAGAAATATGGTAAAAGCTACTTTACTGGGAAAAGATGAACAGATACATTTTAAACACACAACAGGTAAACACCTTAGAACTGAACTAAACTTACTAAATACATATCAATATGTGGATGGAAAAACAAAAGAAAAGTATAAATAATATAACTCTTCCAGTCATATATCTATCCTTGAAAGTCCAACATTTTTTTCTTCGAAGGGTTCATGTATTTCCCAAGCTACCTTAAAATTAAGGCAGGCTGAGTGCAGAAAATGCCATCTACCAAGGAGATTCTATCATAATATCCATATCACCTGTATCTTTGTGTAACAGATTTGTTCCCTCCCTTCTTGAGCCTCTCATGCTCCTTGTAACTGCGGTACTGATTCTGGATGACAACAGCAGCATCACGACTCTTCTTGAACCTCTTCTGGGCGTAGTAACTTCTAAACTGGCTCTGTATCAAAACTGCTGCCTGGGTCATCTTCTTGTAGTAGGCATACTGAAAAATTCATAGGAATCTCATGGGAATCTCATAGAAAAAAAACTACATGGACTTGAGGATAGTTGTGATGCCTCACAGAAAAACTGCACAGACTCGAGGACAGTTGTGTAGCCTCATAGTGCAGTACTTACTCGAGATGCAAGCACTCATTTTTATTTATTTGAAAAATAAAAAGGAATTTTGCTCCAATCAAAATGGCCTTCACTTGAAGTGTTTTCAACATATGTGCTGGGTCATTACTGCATGAGAAAGTGAATTGGAATTTGCAAGACAGGATTAGGCTGTCAATTTATATGATCAAATTTTACTTTGCTTTAATTATCACATTGCAAGGCTTAAAGATCAAACATGGCATTTCTTTTTAAACTTAACTGCAAACCTCCAAAACATGAAAACCCCAAACCTGCTGTACTTGTAAAATTTCAGTGCATAACTTAAGCAAAGCTGAGTTTCAAAGCATTACCACACTAGAGATCAAGCAGACATTACCTCCCCCTAACATGCGTGGCAGTGACCTGTCAGGGGAAAGTAGAAATTGAAGCAAGAAGTAATCAAATCTGACAATAAATTGCATTGCTAGACCCAAAGATCAAACTGTTATCATCTACAGAAATATATCTGAAGACTCCAGAAACCTACTGAAGCTTCAGGTTCTCCAAATATATGTCAAAATGGCACATAACCGAAGTACACTAACTTGTTTATATCTCCTGTAATAGCTCTGTATCAAGATGGCTGCCTCAATTTCCTTGTTCTGACGTTGCTGCTGATGCTGTTTGTTACGGTACATTCTGTAAGCACTCTGGATCACCTTAGCCGCTTCATACAGTTTTCTCTGCTCTTGATCTGCACAAAGACATAAAGTATGAATTTTTTTTTATTTGAGTCACACATAATGTTAACACATGTGATTAAATTGAAAAGTAAAGACAAACAGTAAATTTTAACTCTTTACCAAGACAGGTAAAG
Source organism: Megalonaias nervosa (assembly GCA_016617855.1). NCBI lineage: Eukaryota > Metazoa > Mollusca > Bivalvia > Unionida > Unionidae > Megalonaias > Megalonaias nervosa. The sequence goes on along the minus strand of JAECUM010000798.1, from coordinate 111,648 downwards.
ATCAGTCGTATAACATCACACAAGTCTGCTCAATTCACATTTAACTACTTCCTTGCACATCTTCAAAATAAAATGTTTCCATATTCTACTTGCAACTATACTGCATGGTAGACTTTTAAAAACAAAAAAAGGTAAATACTACAATTCTTTTAATTTTACATTCAATCCAAATCTTTTACAGCACCTATCCATCAAAATCATAATACAACGTCTAATACTTTTTGTACATTTATGTTTGTGATTCTTGGCAATCCTTTAAATATTCTGTACTAAAAAAAAGATTTACCAATAAGATTTACATTTATAAAAAATATCAAAAATATTGCCTCATTTTCTTTTTACAAAAATGGGTTAATAGATTAAAATCACATACCATTAAGGTATTCTTTTGTTGTGTTTCTATCTTTATATTATTTGTTACCTCTGTATTTTCATGTCCTGAATCAAGATGACAATTTCGCATTTCAGATGGCTTCAACAATACAAAGATGTACAATTTAGATATGTCCCATGACCATTATCATCTAAGTATATGTTATAACTTGTGATGAACTTTTTAACTGATCAATTCAGGCGTCAAATAATGAAACAGGAGATTAAATGTTATATAATCATTTGAATCAAAGAGGAAAGTTCATATTTCAAATGGATTTTAAAAAATACTGATGCATGATTAATATGTCAAAATGACTAATATACAATTTCATAAGAAAAACACGAATGTTAATTTCAGGTTAGTTTTTAACTGAGGCACTGAATAATTAAACAGGTAAAAGAATCACTATTTTGATCAAGATGACAATTTCATCATGATAAACAAAGCTTTTTATTCACCACATATTTATTTAGCGTGATTACGTTGCTATCTCTGATCACACCTGTGAATGAGATGGCTAATATGAAGTAGTTTACTTACAATGTTTACATAATAATATTTATAACAATGTTTGATTGATCAATTGAAATGGGCTGACCTAACACCCACAAGTGACTGCTAGCTCTTATGCAGATGACACAGGATTTGCATGCCTTTTATTTCTTTTTTTCATTCTACCCCCTTTATTTGATTTGTTACAAAATACATATTTAATGTGATAATATAAAGCGGGTCTGCTTTAATGGAGTGTAATAATAAAGCAATACTTCCACAAGTTGGAGATGAAAACCCAGTTGACTCTTAACTGGGTTCATCCAGAAACAGCTGTGGACATAGCTGTGATCGCAGATTGACAATCATCATGTTTGAATACAAGAGGGCATGTTCCATTAATGATGATTAAACTGAAACCGAATACATGAACTAAAACACATATTTCATTTGACAAATCATGTTGTGTTTTTGTTTTTGTTTTATTTTTAATGTTGCTTTAGACATATCACTAAGATATCTGCAGTGTGGCAGTTCATAGCAATGTCTAGCGCTGGGGTATCATGCCTCAGACATTGAGCATCATATCCCACCCAGTCATATTATCCTGACTAATCATGCTGAATTGGTATTTATTTATTAAAGTGTTGCTATCAGCAGGCATTAGTGACATTTTTATCAATTAAAATTTCCTTGAATATTGTTATTTACAGCGTATTGAGATGTTGTTGAGAAAGAAGATTTAACAAAATAAATGACTTTTTATTAAGAGATGAGAAATTCAAAATATCGGTTCAAATTTCAAGGCTATAACTACCAATTTTGATCAGTATTTTCTTCACATTCAACAAAGGGGCCAACGTTTTTGCAGTTTCTATTTAAAAAATATGGGATCCACGCCTGACCCTGCATTACAAGTGGGTTTTCGAATTATCTGGGCACGAATTATCAATGGAGTGGTGTACCATTATTTCACACAGCCTTCAGTCATGTTAACCTAAATCACTGTACTATACATGTTTAAACTGGTTACCACAGAATGTATGAAGAAATGACATGTACAAGTAAAAACACATACAGCTGGAAAATCAAGCAAAAATTACTAATTACAAGTTGCACTATTAAATACATGTAAGAACAAACCTGATAAGGTGAGCTGAGAGAAATCCTTCTCCATGAAAGTAGCAGGTGCATTGAAGTACTCTGTAAACTCAGCAGTTGTTGGAGGGGGTGAGTCCAGCTGGAAACTGTATGGACTGTATGGACTATGCAGACAGGTCGAGTCAGGGCTCAGTGAAGATGCTGGAGTGCCAAGATCTGCATATCTGTAACAAGGAAACATAATGGACTATTTCAAAGTAGAAATGATTTAAAGTTTATACTGTGTTAGTGCTTGGGGGACAAATTTCCAATCAAACCCATCTTACAAGCAATACTGACCAACACTAAATAAAGTTAACCAAATCTGCTTCAGACTCAATTTGAGCTGGCTATCACCTTAGTAAAACATACTTGAGAGAAAGCAAAGTTATTGGTGGTCATATAATAATTTATCCGAATGTCAACTCAATCCTTTATTTAACCAGCAATTGGGTGAAGGAATAGATACATCCATTGCCCAGGAGTCCAGGGCAACAAAACAATAATGCCAGGCAACCATTTTTCTAGTTGTGAAAGCCTGGTCAAGTAACGCCAAAAATATTAGTATCAAAAATACTTATGTTAAAAATGATAATGGAATATTGCATTTTTCCAGCGACAAATGTTTTGATCATTAAATTGTCCCTATAAATGCTCAAATTACCTCCATATAATTCTGTATTTGAGTACTGGGTGACTTCTATGAATGAAGCCAGACTAATTGACAGGTGTCAATTACTAGTTATCTCATTAATTACAGTCCATACTAAACAGAAGCAATTGTTTGATTATATTTTAATAGTTGAACTCAGATTAAACAAGTATGTCAATATGTGTAGCACTCTCCATTAGCAAGACTGATGGTGGATTACATGTATTGTATCATATATATATATATATATATATATATATATATATATATATATATATATATATATATATATATACATATATATATATTCACACACATACATTGATAATTGTGCAAATTCAGGGGCATTAAACAGCTTACATACATTAACACAAACACAAAACATAAAATCCAATAAAGTTTCTGGACTCCTACATGTTATAACCAATAGAGGGAATTTAAAACAAGAGATGTAATAAAAAGTTGTGTCACAATGATAATAGCAAACAAGCTGGTTATAATATCTATCACAAAGAATACTACTATGCTTTCACCTCATTGTGATCAATGCCATCTACATGATTTGTAAACATTGTGTTCAGGTGAAAACTGATGACTGGCTGTAATTTTGATAAGAATGCAATGGGAAGCTGAGATTTTTCATTTAGTCTTATTTTTATGCCTTGTTGCATTACTAAGATCAAATAAAAAAGAAATAAGGCATTTCAAACATTGTTACATTATTGCTTATCAGTTTCCTACTATCATCAGGTCACAATAAATTAGTTCCCAGATTTTCATGCCAACCACCCTCCATGGACGCTGTTAAAAATATTGATACCATAGATGTCCTGTCTTAAAAAAAACTGCTTGATAAAATTCACAACCAGCTCCAAATCTGATTAAAATATTTATGAAAATCAAGGAAAAATTCTTTTGGTTCCAGTGTACTCCTGAAATCAACATAAATGCAGTTAATGGACTACTGGTAACAGCATCATCATCATCACTGATGGCCCAGTAATAACATACTGGACTTTGAATCCAGGTGTTGCAGGTTCCACCTCCCACCAATATGATAACCCTAAATAAAATTTCTCTAGCTCATCTTTCCAGAATATCAGTGTCTTGTTTACAGTGTTTCTTTGGCTACATGAAATTCAATCCCATTTTAAAACCTTAGTTTCATCAACTGTGAAATGAGAATCACCACTTATATACAAGCACAACAGGAGTAATTAGCATACATGGTTTTCAGGTTTCATTCCTAAAACAAACAAAACTGTAAAATGTTCAATAAAAAGCTGAAAAAAATCTTTGATTCTATTGTTGATTAATACGCTTGTTTTTAAATACATAATAAGAAGGTTACTAATTGAATTTTTTTTAAATTATTAAAAGAAATTTTTCACATGGCATTGAATGCCTTCGCAAACTCTGAATCTTTTGCCACATACCCTCAGTACCAATATTTTTCAAACCTCCATAATAACCTCTATTATCGACCCATATCTGATATAAAAAAGTATATGGAAAGAACTGTACTGTGTATCCCTTAAAATTTGGTGATACCTACTGTGTATTACAAATTGCAGCAGGCATGCAATTCTAGCAATGTTAGTTTTGAAATTGTAAGGGATATAAACTTTCATAAACTCAACAAAATGTTTGGTCATGCTAAACTTGTGTCATTCACTGTATAATAATTATGGGATACTTATTCTGATCCTTTGTTATATGATTAAATGCATAATTGCACGTCACATAATAAGAGCTCCCTAACGGATGGAGCAAGTAAATAAAGTCTAATGTACGCTAACTCGTAATGACCTTGTATAAGTTCAACAATAGCGTGATGGAAGAGTGGTCTTACATGACAGACCAGTAATTTTTCAGTAATTATATAAATAATAATAAAAACTTTCCAAATATGAACAGTGAAAGAGAGACTTCTCTATATAGCGATCTAGCAAGATAGTCAGAAATTATGAGTAACAGTTGTGTCCCCTGGGGATAATAATGAATATAGTCAGAAATTATGAGTAACAGTTGTGTCCCCTGGATATTATAATGAATAGCAAGAAACTGCATAAAAATTAATTTTCTTGTAAATATTTAGATCTGTGATTACACTAATTTAACAGTTAATTTTAGTACAAACATCTTGCACATATGCAAAATTCTAAGTCTGCTCATGTGATTCTATCCATGACATCCGAGGTCTCATTCTGAGAAGATAAATCATCTTCCTGTCAATTCAGGATTAGCTTCATTTAAACTTGCTAGGCCCAGTACTAAGTGACTACCTAAAGCTACCACTGCATGGTGGATATGATTTTCCAAGTTTTCTACTGGCAAGGTACTCTGACCCAACACCCCAACATAAATTTCAAACTATCTAAAAAGGAGTGGGATGGGTCAGAGGAAACTTGGACTAGCTGCAAGTTAGACCACTAAGAGAAAGTTAGATGTGATTTTAAATATACATTCTTTTTTTTTTTTTACACTCTCACCGGTGTGCTTTCGGATTCTGCTGACAACTCACACCAGAAGTGATTTTCCTAAACAACCTTCCACTGTCAGAATCAAAACAATTTCAAACATAAAAGTTGTTTTTTTTTTAAAGTGCTGTCCACATGAGGGATACATGTTTTACTACAACAGCCCAAAATGAATTTGAATCCCCAGTAATATTAATAGCCAAATTGAAAATTCTTCCATTTATACTTGCTCCATAATACAAAAAAAATTCTCGAGACCTTATTTTGAAAATCCTTAGTTAAAATGGTTTTCAGGCAGTAGTTGGTTTTTTGAACGATTTACATTGTGCAATGTCTCTCCTCTGTGTCATCAGGGCTGACTGGTAGGAAACTCATTTGATGAGGAATAGCTGTAGCCATAGTTATTGTCCTTAAATATCTATAGCTCTGCTGTAACTACTAAGAGTATCTGGTTAACAGTATGAACCACCCAGTTTTAATTACCAGGTGAGCACCTATATAAGTGTTTAACTAAACATGAGTAATGTTGATAATTTCCATTATCTCTTAATAAGGTGGGATTTCTAACCATACCTTGAATCTGGACAAGACTCTCAAGTCTTTCTTAATGTGTATGGATTTTTGTTACTTTCAGTACAAAGCTACAGTACAATGTACTTGGTCTTGCCTCTCTGTCATGTTTGGAGCGACTCTGCACACCAGCTTCATCTGTGAACTCATTGTCAAAAACATTCTGTCCAAGATACTGTTGTCAACACAAATGACTCAAATTTCTCGTTGGTAGGTTATGCAGAAAGCCCATAAACTCCTCATAACCACTTTTTACAGTACTCCCCAATTGGGCCCCAGAGGCGAATTCAACCATTTTGACCAGTTATACTGTACAAAGTAGATGCCTCCTAAATTAAATTTTTAAAGCTTAAAAATTGTGTAGACATTTTTTAAATTATACACAATAGTTCAACTTTTACAACAATAATTAATTCCACTTATTTTTTAGGTCCACTATTAATATTTCACGTGGTAAAAGTAGTTCCTGGGTGAGCTAGGCATACAATTCTGAAATTTCATGTGCATGATTGGGAAACACAGACTGAACATCTATCGAACACTAGATCAGCCATGTAAGAATAAATGGGTATGTAATAAAAAGTCATTCAAACGCCATTTGGCACAGCTTTACCGATACTCATCAAAAGCCAATCCATCCCTCATTGGAGTGGATATCCCTGAGTCTTCACCATAGGATGATGCATGCGGAGATGGCTGTGAGGGTACGGAGCTGTAAGAGCTGCTGCATTCTCTCTCCTGCCGTAAAGTTTGGTTCTCAGGCTCGCTGGGTGATGACTTAATATGAGCTGGCATAGCTGCAATGATCTGCTTGGCCAACGTAACCATCTGATGCTTGGCTTCATCGGTACCTTCACAGTCTACATAAAGAAATATTTTATAATTTTTTAAAATGCTGTAAAAACAATTTGTAAAACCTGGAACCAGTAGTACCTATGGGTTTCATTATCTTTTAAATTCTGGAAGTCCTGGACCTTCATGATGGGAAAGTTTTAAGTTCCTATTTCAAGTCTGGAAGTCCTACCACTGCACTTGCTGAAAACCCGTAGAAATTTATTAAAACTTAGGTCACTCATATCAAGGATCCCAATATTCTTATGGCTTTTGTTGGGCATCTACCTCCCACCCCCCACCCACCCCAAAAATTAAAGTGGCAGCCAAATATCTACAAGAATTATTTGAAAATATTGGAAGTATCATCAAAACATTGTAACAAATAAGAAAACAGCAATTTACTTAATTATTCAATTCTGGGAAATGTGTAATTTTTTTGTTCTGGATTTAGTTCTTACATCAAATTTAGCATCTTCACTGACAAATACATCAGTTTCAGTGCTCAAGAGACCAAAGCTAACTAGCATCGTCCATCTCACTGAGAGAATGGAAGTCATACTTCTTTCTCCAGTGATGAATCAAGCCCATTAGTCTGGTTCCCTGCTGTGTATGCTCCCTACTACACACTCCGCAACATGACTAACTAATCTGGAAACACAGATTGTGCTAGTGGCCTATGATATTGGCTTGCCAATACAGACCAGGTACCAGTGAAGAAGTACTTTACAAACTACTGTGTGACCCCACCATAGCACGCTGGTATAACACGAATTTGGATATAACACGGTCGTGGTGTGGCTCCCGAAATTTCATATACATATATTTTTCTCATACATGAAAAAAAAATTCTTTCTTAAAAGTATGAAAAAAACGTAAAAAGTTTATTATTATTTTGGGGAAGAGATCGTGTATGAATAATACAAGATGATCTTGGCATGGCTCCTGAAATTGTATATGTATTTTTCTCATACATGAGAAAATAGTTTTTTCTCTTAAAAGTATGAAAAATAACGTGTAAAAGGTTTATTCAGGGATCACACAGGGCTTCACCGATATCACAAATTGCGATTTTATTTCCTTATTGGCAACAAAATATACCATCTGGCGATTGGGGGTGGGAGGCGACATTGTTGGCTGTTTAAACTTGCATATACAACCATTGGTTTCAAGTGGAGAAATTCAGAGGCCCCATGAAAGGAAGCTGCAAACTTGATATAAAATGCACTGAAATTTATATATTGTTATATAAACAAATTTTTTGTCCATATTGACAAACCATCTTAACAGTGCATTGTTATATCATAATCCGCTTATGTTGACATCTAGCATGAGTACTGTATGTTGCAAGATATCCACTTTTTTTTGTTGTTGACATTTCTGGTATCAGAGATCAACCAGGCAAGGCATCATCTCATAATCTATCTTCCATCGAATTTTTGGCCGCTCACTTGTAATTGATATACTGAGACTGACATTTGTATGTGGATGGTAAGTAAAGTTTCTCTTCTTTTCACTAGAATTAAATCCTTCAGAACACTCACATTTTCTGTAGTAATCCCTGTCATCAGACCAGAACACCTGTGTCTCTATCGTCTGTTGACCCTTTTTTAAATTTCTGACGCGTGTGTGGAAGGCAGCATCACTCCGCTACCACAATAACACAAAGTAAACAAAAAAAACAAAACAAAAAAACCAAAAAAAATAGATCTTACTTGTTGGTCTATTCACTAGGCAGGAAGGAACTACATCTGACCAAATGATGGCCAAATTCCTTTTTTAAAAATGTAGCAAGGTAAAACAGTTTGCTGAAATTTCAAAGAAAATAGATTACCTTTGAAGCACCGATTGTTACGAAAATGTACTAAGCAAATGAAAAAAATCAGTCTCAATCATGCAATACAATTATCTGATGTTGCTGCCACAATAAGAAACGGGCATTTGTTTGGTTCTCTAAAGCTCTCCTTTAGCAGTGACTTCAATAATGCATGGACCCTTCATCAAAGAAAGCCAACTACAATCTTCAATAAAAACAAAGACCCTTTCTTCAAAGAAAGTCAGTACCAAACTTAAAGCAATGGAATCGGATGGATTTTTTTCATTTTCCAACATGACTGGAACATGTTTACTGTGCCATGAAAGTTTCCTTTTTGCAGGAAAAAAGTTTATGCTTACGAATGCTACCAACGGCTGCTTAAAACGCAAATTAATTCTTACAGACTTGGGATGTATTGAAAAGTAAATGTGCTTCATCATTCATTATGTGACTGTGCTATCTTTTTTTTACACTGAATTCTGACCTAAATGACCTGTGACAAAATTACTTAATATTTTAAATCTGTGTGTGTGCATATTTTCGATGGAATTACTTGCATTATGGATTCAATGATTCGCGGGTGAGTACACTGTGATGATACTCTATTCATGCTATACATTAGACATGTATATATAAACAGTATACATGTATCTGTACCAATGCGTGGTTCTCTGAATAAAGTAAAATATTATATATGCCTTCTCTGTTTTCACTACAGGTGTATTTCTCAATATGCATCGATTTAAGATGGTAACTGTGCCAATGAAGCACGTATTTTTGTGCCTGCATTTATTACCACCCACCCACCCCCGCAAATTGTTTGGGGCATATGCATCATTTTCTCCAGCCAACTGACCTGGTTGCTTATAACACAGTTCGGTCTATAACACGGTCGGGTTCTATGGCTCCCAACTACCATGTTATAGCGGGGTCACACTGTATATAATATTTATAAAAATGAAGTTTTTTTATCAAAACACTATACAAGAGAATTTCACCCAAATTTCACCCAAAGCAGTATTTTAAGTCACTATACTGTTTAACAATTACTCCTTGTTTGACAACAAGCAAACATACATACATCATAAGTCCAACGGTAAAGTTTTTATTCACACAGGTCCTCAAACATGTGCTGCCAGATGCTCATAAAGATTAGTTGTTGTCACTAGTTATATTTTATTTTTGTTTAATTAGAGCCCAGGCTGCAAATATTTTGTTCTAAAAGTCTGATCTGTGATGACACACTGTACATTGTTGACAAATGCATGGTGTAAAGGCCTGTTCCTTGTGGTGACTGCTGTAAAGAGCCAAGGACAATAGTTCGATTCTAGTTTTTTTTCTTTTTCATTTTTATTCATTTGCAGGACTTACAAGTTGCAAACAAATATTGTACAGAGAAATCAATCTTTGAAATTTACTGCATCCAATTGCCCTTCTTTACCCCTGTTTAACCCATAGCTGCCAACCCCGGACTACAAAAATACTGACTGCTTATGCCAAAAATACTGATTTTCAGGAAGATATACTGATTTTTTAAATTTTACTGCAAATGTAACTTATTTACAACATCTACATCCGTCACTAAAGTAGGTCAGTAAGTTACTTAATTATTTAATGTCAAAGATGCACGTGTTGCACTCTTGCACCTTCTTAGTAAGTCATCAGACACAGGATGTTTATATGAGCCTTTTCCACACCTTGTCTTTTCAATCATTATTGATTCCAATGTACCATCTTTCATGGATGATCTGAATTGTGTGCAATTTTTTTTACTTAACTAAAAATCCTCTCACAATCAGCATTAGAGTGTGGTAAAGAAAGAAGTCCTAACATAAAATAACTCAGACGACCGTAAAGAAAGTCTCCACATGAATTCTTCATCTTAGACATCAGAATCCACGCTCCATCAACACTATCGCAGGAGAATATTGTTTCAGTCAGGGAGCTGATCTGGTATGAGGCAAACTGTGCTCTAAGCTTGTCCTGAGCATCAGAAGAAGATTCACCATCTTTCTTCAGCAGTAACATGGAAAATTTCTTGAGAAAGAACCTGATGTCTGCAAAAGAGACCTCTAACCTTGAGCTGATATTTGCAACTCGGGCATGTGTCAGAACCTCATCCTTTAAGGGGAATTTGTTCTGCATATAGGTGCAAGCATTGATGAAATACCTCTAATGGTATGTATCAGGATCACCACAAAATCAGCATCTCATTTTCTTTTCCTAAAAATGTGCATTTTAATTTTAATAAAAGGTAATATTTTTATACAAAGTATCACTGACCTCCTCAGACAGGAAAGTTGAGTTTATGCAAGTTTTTGGTTGAACAGTGTATCAAAACAATACAGCACAGAAAGAAATGTAGAGAAAAAATGCTAATTTCGTGCAAGGGGGGAGAAAAAAAAACCCTGCAAACGTTCTGGCAATCAAAATTAAACTTGTCACAATTCACAGTTAAAATAAGAACGTAGAAGGTCTAAAACTACGCACCTTTCAGTCTTTTCACAATGTAGTTATGGTTGTCTGTTGCCAGCTCTTAATGACAGCCACTGTTTTCATTCCAGCACACGAGTAATCCTTGGCGATGTTGCTGTCTGGAAAAGGTGTGCAAAATAAATCGCCAGCATCACTAGCAACTGAAAGAGGAAGAGTTCTTTTCTATAAGAAATTTAGAAAAAAGAACTTCCGATCTAATTACGTCAAGGTTCTCTCTGGTATGTATAAACTTCAGTTCAGTCTGTGTTGTTGATGATGAAACAGCAAGCTGATGTTGTTAGCTTTTTCATGCTGTTTTATGTCATGGGCGCCTCTATGCCCAATAACGAAATCACAATTGCACAATTTGCAAAATGCAAAGTTTTCTCCTTTACGGGATGGTTTCACAAATTTAAAGATGATGGCATAGTTGTCCTTCCAATTCTGTTTTCTTTTCTTTGCTGGAGAAAATTCTGAATCTTCTGCTTTTCTTTTCTACCTCATGAAGATGAGATACAGTGATAGCAGCAGACACTCTGAGCATTCCAATATGGCGGCGGATGGCAATTAAAATTTGGCATGGCAGCCTCGATTTCGAATGGACCAATCATATTTTATACATGCAACACATTTACTTTAAGAATGGAACAGGGTCCCGGTGAAAACGGAAATTTGCAAGGAATATTTTATTTTTTTTATTGAAAAAATGGATTTTTAACAAAAAAACGTACACCCGTATTCAGGTCCAAAATACGGGACAAATACAGAAAAAACGGGATAGTTGGCAGCTATGTTAACCAGCTGATTGTGACTGGTATAACCATCAAGTAGGTGAAGCCTATGACTGAACAAAGAGTATCACCTGCCTTTGGTGCCAAGAACAGTCTTGAATAAAATCCCCATGATTTTGTGCTCTGAACAATCTCTACTGCCTTTTTGGTGAGAAGACTATGTACTTCATCTTCTGGAACAATGGGACTGAATTAATCTTTTGCAATGGAAAGGGAATAAAACAATCGCCTTCTCTTGACTGCTTATCACAGGCCCTTGTGAACTGTAGTGCACTAAGTACAGGGCATGTAGGACCATTTCCTTATTCGGCATGCCCCGTTGTGTGTGTGTCTTGCCTGTTTCTCTGCTCCCTGTTCTGCAACAAGCTCTGAGGTCTCTGATACTGGCCTGTGCGAAATTTGCAACCATGTTAGCAAATTTTCTCCACATGACCAAGAGCAAGTTTGACAACAATGGCAGTGAACATGGCTTGTGATAGAGGCAGAAGTGAAGAGCAACACATCTCTTTCGGGGGGCTGTAGATTCACTGCCACTATTATGGCACTGGCAAGTGTGTGTTGTGCTTAACTGTTTAGAACATGTGTTATCTGTGAAACTAATTCCCAGGCATGATCAACAGGCATAACAGCGGGTGAGACTAAATCAAGTTCTACTTGCTGGAATATTGCCACAGATACCACATCAAGCATAAAGCTTAATGTAAAGATGCTTAAGACCAGCTGCTGCATGTCACTAAAATCCTTCTGATACATCCATACCAATGAGGGTTTTAACATTCAAAGGACTGCTATATCTATGTCAGTGACTGTGACCTCTGTATGAAAAATCAGGACATATGTTCTATAGTGCATTTTGTTACAGTTGAATGACAGTTGCTGCTGTGACAAGAACTGTATACTGACACAGGAATCTTGCAGCAATCTATCTAAACCAGGCACAGGCAACTTCTTAAAGGACATGGTATGCGAACTTTAAAGTCACTCCGTATAATGTAAATTAATGGATAAACCCAGGTCACGAAGGCCGTATATTTGGCCAAACTGATCTAAACAATGCAATAACTCCATAACAAGACCAGACTGTGTAACTGTTTTGAGAGTCAGCTGGTCCTTCTTTGCCAACAGTTATGACACTGAACTTTGTACATTACCAATGTTTGCAATGGAGGAGTCAGGAAAAATTCAGGTAGTAGCAGCGGAAAACTTTCCTCTATCAATCTGCAGATGGTTGATTCTTTTGTAGTCATACTGAATTCTGTAATGAGGATTAAGCTTATGAACACAACTCATCATATCCTGAGAAATGGGGTGGTCCAGATGCCAGTTGAAACGCCCAACATGCTGCTGACAAAGCCTGCCACGACTGATGGTAAATTAAACTGACAAGTCCATTTGGACTTGAAATTGTAATGTACTGTTCATGGTCCAGGCATGGTATTGGGTATCATGAACTCTAATGTTGCAGTAACTGGTACCATATTGGTAAACTCTGTTGGACCATCAAGGTGCCATCTGACATTGGTCTGTGATGGCACTGGACCAAGATGCATCCTCCAGGACACCAAACCTACATGGATCTGTACTAGCTATTGACTGATTCATGGCTGTTGACTGACCACGGTACATAATGGAACATGAGCACCATGGCACTATACTATCCAAGAACTAGATCTGAAAGAATGCATGGGTCAATTATGGCACTATACTGGATGGGCTCTTCAATGTCAATGCCAGTGTCATGATGCTGGGGCAAATTAGTAATCTCTAATTACCATAACCAGTCCCATCAGGCATAGGCATAGGTTGTATTGGATTCAGTACTGACTGTAATTTATCTCTATTTGATGACTGTATCTAATTTTGTTGGAAGGGGGTCATAATTTTCTTTCTTCCAGTGCCAAATTCATCATTAGGGGATATTAGTAACTTAAGTACAGTTGGTTTTGGGGCCAATCTGTCCATCGAATGGGACAGCACTCTTGTATAACTCCAAACACTATGTAGGCAGACAACTTTTCACTCTTTATTGGCTAAATCTTAGCTGGGAGGGCTGGATTTTTGAGACAGTGGTTATACTCCTAAAGTAATTTATTATATACTTAAGTGTTAAATATATACATATAGACAAGTAGAAAACTACTGGCAAAATAATTTTCATACTTTTCATTCCTATATTTTCACATCCTTATATTTTCACTTATGAAAATATAATATTTCCCATCATGCCATGTGATGCTTGATTGTGCATGCCTACTGAAATTATACCAGCAGCAACAAAAATGAGCACTTTGTGAACTACTGAACAAATAAATAAAAACTGCATCACCTTTCAGACACGGAAATAAACTTTTGTTTACAAGAAGTTTTTAACTCAATGCCATTCATGTTTCTATCAAGTTATTTCCCCTTACATCTTTGACAGCAGTGTTAAACCAATGTGATGCATAACTGAAATTGTTTTGTGATCAGGTATGACCAATTAGTTTTAGAAAATGTCACAAATGTAGTAATTTACTGCAAGAGATAGGTCATCCCAATCCTACCACTCTCTTAAGTCATTGATATCTATCTGATCAGCCTATGAAAGTGAGGTGAATTTATGGAAAGGGGGATGGAATACTGCACAAAAGAGAACATTTCATCAAGCAATCTTTGATTCTGTTGCAAGCCTGGTATATAAATAACAACAACATTTCCTTTTCCTGTTTAAATGCTAGTTATATTTCACCTTGTGGCACCAAAAAAAAAGAGTTACTCAACTCATGGCTTTGCCACTTGTTAAAATATCATGTTTTTTTACCACATAATGAAATATATCAAATATTGATGTAGGAAAAGAAAATATCTTTGATGTATTTGACAAAGAAACTGTATTTCGTATAAGGTATTTTTGTTACAGCTTCTTACAGGACATAAATGACATGATGTTAAGCATCATAAGTTCTTACTCTTTCATTGAAAGTTTAAAAGGATTGGACTTGTTGAATTTACGATATAGAGTTTTAAGTTTAGTTAAAAACTAATCAAATACACCAGCTTTATGCTGCATGTAAGAAGAACCATTCTTCACATGCCTGGTAACTCCATGAGTGCCATACCAAACATGATATAATGCGGTATCCAATCACTCACATGTACCAGTCCCTGTGACAACATAGTGATGGACAGACATACAGATGGATTGGCAAGACCTATCACAATATATCCATAAAGGTGTGTATATTAAAAAGATTCTAACTTGTTGACTGCCAGTCCAGGGACTTGCACTTCTGACAAGACTGAATATCTTCTTCGTCAGATGTGACTTTTTCCACATCAATGAATGGACTGTCACTTCTCTCCGACAAGTCATCTGCAAGTGTGCAACAAATTGAAATAAAATAAAGCTGAATTTTATTTATCAGACCTCTGTCTATATTACTATTGCTTGGATATAAAAAATGAGCAAAATAAGCCAAAAGCAGTCAAATTACAACAATAACCCAACTATATAGTTGAAAAGATCCTAAAATCAAAACCAGATGCAAATTTATGGGCTGCAATGCCCTACTTCAGCAATGAGGCTGTAGTGCTCATCGAGATGCATCACCTCACCAAGTTTCATCATTCTAGGCAGATTAGTATGCACACAGTATGCAAAAGGGTTATGTGGTCATGAGCAAAATAAATAAAAACCAATAAAATGTCAAAGGTATTGTTACAGTGGCTTTCTTTTATGTATGGGTTATTAATACAGCATCTTCACTAGCAAAGGGTGGTCAACTGCCATTCTGTATCAAGCCTTAGTATATGTAGCTAGCTGCAACAGGGTTTTCCATAAGTGCCCTCTTGCAGTTCTATGGCCCATAGCAAGTTATCTCTATTGACCAGAGACAGTTCATTATATAACCAGTTTGGTATTTAGTAAGGCAACTTTCATGATGTCCACATACTCTGTCTTAAAAATAAAAGTGTGTGTCAGTGGTCTAAATGGGACAAACTTACATGGGACAAATGTCATTGTCTACTGAGGCCTTAGCAGTTATCTTAAAAAGCAAATGCATAAATACCTTACAAATTCCATATACCTTGGGTCAAAATGGGAGTGAAGTTGGCCACCAACATCAATTCATACAATCATCTGGCTTGATGATTCTGGCATGAACAGTGCTTGAAAAATAACCTGAGATTCAAAATTTAACCAAAGTTAGAGAAGTGTGAAATATGGGTCACAGTGCCCTACTCGAGTGATGTGGGTGTAGATGCATCCCCTCACCAAGTTTCATCATTCCAGGCATAACAGGATGTATACAGGGTACAAAATTCCTAAGCTAAAGGCTAAAACCTAACCAAGAATGTACATATAATGTACATGTACAAAGTTTGCCTCTTAGCCCATCCTGGGGTAGGTGCCATGAGCCCACTCCAATAACCTAGGAAGAAAGAATGGCTGAGATGCAGTGAGGTTATACATATTAATATGCCTATGCAAACAACAGTGAATTTCATCAATATATTTTCAATTCTGAATGTGAAATTACTGACAATGGGTACAGTCGATTATTGAAATTGCAATCACACTCTATAGACCCAAAAAATTCTCTCTTTCTGTACCTCTATCTATCCAGGACTAATCCGATAAATCAAACCCCCCCCCCCAACATGCATTGATACTGATGGGCAATATGTGTGTCTGATGTCACCTGTTCATTAAAATGTGCAATTTTGCTGCATGCAAATCTTTCAGGAACAACCTGAGTACACTTTAGACACATACTGGTAATTAGTAACAGCCGTATCTAGCACAAAATTCAAAATGGCCATAGGACAGGGGATTGTGCTATTCCACATGGATTTACAAGTCACCAAACATAAGATTTGCTCTGGAAATATAATGTACATGTCACCAAAAGAACCCTTCATCCGACAACAAGTCCACAACCACAAGAAATACCAGTAGGTACATAAAATGTACACCTATGTGTGCAGCCAAATTGTCTGCAGACTTTTACAGGTTTTAATGAAATTTTGATACCAGCCCCTAAAATGCCAATAAATATCACAGGCGAGGGCTGAATTATCGGCCTAATCCAAGACATGCAAATATATATATACATACATGCATACATACATACATACATACATACATACATACATACATCAGGGCTTCTGATAACACACAAATGTGTGTCCCTGACGCAATAAAATTAAAAATGATGCATTAAAACCCCAGACTAAGCGTCCCCTAGGATGCAAAAAAATTGCTGACCAAGTTGATTTCCAACTTGCAGAAAAGGTTGAGGTTTCTCGAAACAGAGGTCTCAAGGATTTTCTACGCCGTCTGTTGAGGTCATGCTCATTAATTATGCGTTGTGTTCTTTTCCGAGTGTAGCCGAGTAAGTATAGTGCACATGATCTCAAATGGACAACAAGCTAAGGATTCAAATTAAATTAGAAGATAAACCCTACGATAATAAATATTACTACCATTTGTTACTTTCATGTCGAGACTTGGACAAAATGCCGTTTGCAAATCTGGATATTTATTTTTGAGGGTTAAACTCGTACATGCCAGTCATTATGTTTTTGTCATAATCTTTATGCCTTTTTTTCAACAAATTATGTTTTATGTTCTCCAGTATATGGATTATGCTGTTTTGGTAAATTTAAAAAAAAAAAAATCAAAATCAGTCAAAAGTTGTGTTTATCATTTTTAGTATCATCTCTTTAATTCCACTCCTATAAATTTGAGAATCTGCTTTAAAAACATCACTGCTGAGTAAGAATTTTCCTTGTTTTCTATTTATAGCAACTGTATATGACCCAGTTTATTTCCAAGAAAACAGACTGGTTTCATCAATTTGACCTTGGCCTCACAGATTCATTATATTCATATTAAAATTAAGTAGTGGACCAGTCTATGGTTTTATAGAAAATGGTACCAGATTATAAGCAAGATGCTTTACAGTGTGACTGGTGGATGTTACACAACGACAAATGTTAGAACAGATGGATCTTTGCAAACTTCAAAACATGTCAGATCAGATAAACGGACAAATCAACATTTTACAAACTTTAAAAGAAGAATACAAGAGTAATGAAATACAGCACTCGGGACTGAGCACATGAATGCTCTTTGCAAAATTTAAAATTAAATTCATGATCATCCAGCTCTGTAATTAAGACACCTCACCTGGTATTTGTTTCAGAAGGTGCGACGTATTACTGTATAAAAACCGGCCTTGAGAAGAGTGTTCCCAAAATCAACTGACAGGATATCAATTTTAATACATGAATATTTAAAGAATTACAAATAAGTACAACTGACAAGGCTTTGTGTCTCTTTTTTCCTGGCATTATAACGGATATTTGTCCACTTCATGTATACAGAACATGCTTGTGAGAGGGGACTGCAACTTTTGCTGGTGAAACTCCTATTTTCACCAAAATTCTAGTGAGACCTCTCTCTCTCTCTCTCTCTCTCTCTCTCTCTCTCACACACACACACAGACACAACTTACTGTAGAAACTATAATGTGGGACCCGTTAACATCTTGTAAGGACCCTATAAAATTCAAATGTGGGGGTTCTCAGGACTCCATAAAATATCAATTTAACAGAAGCCCTGTACATACATACATACATACATACATACATACTTACAGTCAGTACTACCTGTTTATCTCGACATCATCGGGCGCGAGGTAATATTATTTGGTGGGGGGGGAATAAAAAAAACAAGTGAAATTTTTAAGAGATGACCTGACATCAGTTTGTAGTATTTTAAAAGGTGAGAAAATAACCAATGGAAATCTTGATTAAATGAAGACAAAACTACATGTAGTATGCAACCAACTTTTTTTAGAAAAATATGTTTCTTCGAAAATACTTACCCAATCATAATACTTACCACTACCTTGCAAATCCAGCCTTCCCAGATACTACTTTTAGCTCAAGGGAGCTAACAGTTGTCTGCCGACCCATTGGCGGTTGGGCAGAGTGATCTCCCCTCACATATAAGACTTGGTGGCAAGGCATAAGGATATGTTAGTTATAACTGGAGCGGAATGCACGCTCAACATGGATGTAACTGCAGGGAGGCTGGGTGGGTGTATGTGTATTATGATTGGGTAAATATTTTCAAAGAAACATATTTTACTATAAAAGATTGGTTTCTTCTTCGAATACATTACCCAATCATAATTCCTTGGGAGAATAAGTAAGAGGTGGAGTGAGATACATCCTCTTACCCGGAGATAAAATCTCCAATCCCCTAAGGTATGAGAGACAGCTTCTAAGTAGCCCGACTGGAGGAGACTCCCCCTGTCGGGGCACGGCTTCAAAAGGGAAAAAACAAATTCACCACGCAAATCCAGCGGAAGTCATGAAGCCAAGTCTTAAGAAGCTGTCTATTGACCTGGAAATGTGACCTGTTGAGCTGCATATATAGGTCCTACCAGATCGAACTGGGCCCTTTTTTTTTGATGACAAATCTTGGAGATAAAAGCTAGAAAATGTGGATTCAGATCTCCATCCCACAGCCTGAATGATGACAGTTAGAGAACAGTTCTGTTTGTATGCTAGGCTGGTGGCAACTGCCCTAACCTCATGAGCCAAAATGCATAAAAATGTTCACTGAACTGGGGTTATTTCCCTGTATGCTGAGCGAATAACCCACTTGATCCAGGATGAGATATTCTGAGCTGATATATCGTCTTGAACTGATTTAAGAGACAGAAAAAGGCATGATCTCCCTCTGCACACCAGCTCCGTTTGATTAAGGTACCACTTCAAAGATCCGACAAGGTCTTGTAAGAGGCCTTCAGTTGAAGTGTCCAGATGAGACAGGTGTCATGAGAAAAGACTGGTTACCCATAGAAGGGCGATAGTTCTTAGTGATGAAAGAGGATGCTGTCACAAGAAAGACTGACCCATCTTGCTGAAACTGCAGGTAACTGGGGTCTGAGGACAGAGCATGTATTACACTAATTCTGCCTGCCGTTGCTAAGGCCATGAGGAAGCAGGGCTTGCAGGAAGGGTGCACCAAGATGCCCAAGCAATTGGTTCAAAAGGGTTCCTTTTCAGCTCAGTTAATACCCAAGATAGGTTCCCCTTGAGGCAGAAGGTAAACGTTAGGCCGTGTATACTCAAAATTGCAAGGAGATCAGATACATCCTTGTTTTGTCTGATATCTTTGCGCCCATGATGACAAAAGGTGTCAACTATCATCGAGCGATAGCCTTTGATCGTACTTGGAGCTAATTTTCTCTCTTCAAAGAGCCGGAGGATGAAATTAGCTATCTGCTATATCAATGCCTGGAGAGGCAAGATATGTTTGTTGAGCACAAGTGGGTGCAAAGTGCCATTTTCCTTCGTATACTTTAGAGTGGAAAGCCATCTTGCCTGAGTGATTCTCTCCACTACTGGTTGCGAGAATTGTTTGTGTCTGAGAGCCTGTTTGATGTGATCCAGACGTTCAGGTCCAGGAGCTCTGGGCAGAGATGAAAAACTGCCGTGTTGGTTGTTTGATTAGATGAGGGAAGACCCAAATCTTCCGAGGTGTTTCAGATGCCAAATTGATGAGGTCGTTGATCCACGACTTCTCCCATTGGAGAGTGATGAAATGAGGTCACAGGCTGATTCCCTTGTTTGCTGTATCACTTGGAATCAGAGGTACTGGTGGTTGGTGTACGAGTTAAGGTTGGTCCAGTCCAATGATAGGGAGTCCACTGCCCAAACTGTTGGGTCTGGGATAGGAGAGACAAAGAATGGGGTTTGGCATTCTCCACTGTCACAAACAGGCCTACCTACGGTCAATCCCATCGGGTACAGATCTCCATGAGCACCAAGGGATGGAGAGACCATTCCTTCTGTACTAGTCGCTTGTTCTGTGGCAACTGGGATCCTTGTTATTGAAGATAATCACCACTGTAGGACTGAGTTCCTCCTTTTTGTTTGAGAAAAGTCCCACACCATGAGGTAAAAGTCTGGGGACTGGGATCCTCCTTGTTGCTGGAGATAAACCAACATTGTAGTACAGAACTAATCCTTGTTGTTGAAAAAGTCACCACTGTAGATTTGTCAGACAGAATGAGAACTCCCTTGGCCTCTTAAGTATTCTTGCCCCTAATGAAAAGCTTTCACACTGGCTGTCCTCTTCTGAATTACTGATATGAAGATGTCATTCCTAGGGAGATCATGAACCACTGGTGTCCCAAAATGATGGTAGTGATCAGGCTCCACTGTCTTTCATACTTGCATTGGTACAGCCTGTAATCTCGAGTGGGTGGACGCGTAGAAGTACCCAATGTGGCTCCATGTGCAAGTACCCAATGTGTGATGATGATAAAGTATGACTAAATTGTAAATGCAGAACTTTGTCATAAGAGAGAGTGTGTGTGTGTGTGATTTGGATTTTTAACGAAGCTTTAATAATTTTTCAGTCATATCGCTACGATGTCTGCAGTGTGGCAGTTTATAGTGATGTCTAGCATTGGGGCATCAGGTCACCGACATGTAGCATCATCTCCCACCCAGTCACATTATCCTGACACCAGGCCGACCAGTCCTAACACTAACCTCTTAATGCTGAGCGCCAAGTGAGGCAGCTTTTAGTACCATTTTTATAAGTCTTGGTATGACTCGGCCGGGGATCAAACCCACAACCTCCCACATCCGAGGCGGATGCTCTAACCACTAGGCCACCGGAGCGGCGTCGTAAGAAAGAGAAAAAGTTGGAAATATAGATAGAGTATACTTCCTTAGAAGTGAAAAAACTCCTCCAACTTGAAGTGACATCTTCCATGTAGCTTTGGCTTTGCAAGGTCTCTCCTGACGAGAGCATGCTTCTTGGCATGAGCAGAAGTAATAACTAACATATCCTTACGCCTTGCCACCAAGTATTATATGTAAGGGGAGATCACTCTGCTCAACCACCAATGGGTCAGTAGACAACTTTTAGCTCCCTTGAGCTAAAAGTAGTATCTTGGAGGGCAGGATTTGCGAGGTAGTGGTAGTTCTTCTAAGACATTATGACTGGGTAATGTATTCGATGAAGAAATACACCTGTACATTGCCAACTTACATTTGTGTTACCTTTTGTGTGATACAATCCATAATACCTTAATGCATACATGTATAAGAAAAATCCATGAATTCAAGTAT
This sequence comes from Megalonaias nervosa, assembly GCA_016617855.1. Classification (NCBI taxonomy): domain Eukaryota; kingdom Metazoa; phylum Mollusca; class Bivalvia; order Unionida; family Unionidae; genus Megalonaias; species Megalonaias nervosa. Next base: position 89,882 of record JAECUM010000798.1, on the reverse strand, counting down.
ATATCACATGTTCTTTTCATGAATCAGTCACATCCTAAAAGAAAACACATAAGTAAAAACATATATATATATATTTAAAAAATGGAAGTCTTCATTTGATCTCTATCCATTGTTAACATGGGTGGCCCTGAGTGGCCAAGTGGTCTAAAGCGCTCACTGTTACAGATCACTGCCATCTCACCTCTGTCTCCATGGGTTTGAGTCTTGGATTCGGCCAATGTGGATATGTGAGAAAGCTTGCCAGTAGCTTCTCATGGGTCGGTGGTTTTTCCGGGGTTTTCCCGGGTTCTTCCTCCACCATTTATACTGGCCACCATGTATAGCCTATCTTGTGCTGAAAAATGGCATTAAACCCTACAACAACAATATTGTTAACATGTCTCACTAAAGTCACCAGAAGCACATGGCTGGATGGTAGCTGGTTACATGCTACATGTACATAAACTGGCCTTGATGTTGATCTTCCTGAAACAATTGAAACCATATTACTGAGGCTACCAAGGGGATGGGGCTATTCATTGGGAAATGAAAACCTGTGAAAGTTTCACAAACACCTTTGTGAGATGCTACCCATTTAACCTCCTTGATCAGCAGATATTTAGTTTCAGAGGTTGTAAATTTTGTTTGTGTTGGTAGCCATCGTAAACATGTAGTTACTTTTATTTCCTACAAAGCAGGAAACATTCACTGCACAAAAAATGTGTTCCAACAGGAGTTTAACATTGTATCAATAAAATATGATGAAAATTTGTGAGATGAAATAACCATATCTATACAAGTTTGTATATTTACAGTACGGTTAAGGTTATTTTGTATTGTCACAAATGTTTGTCACATTTGTTTAATAAAACATAAGACTCCTGTGGTTCCAATCACCAATAATGTCAGAAAATGCACACAATCAGATTTCACTGCTCTTATTGAAGTTTGGTACAGACTTTCTTTGTTGAAATGATTTGCTTTCATGAAGGGTGCATAACGTTACTGAAGTTGCTATGAAAGGTCAAATTTGATGGACCAAACAAATACCAGTTTGTTAATGAGATGGCAATATTAAAGCCTCACACAAAAATCAAAACATTTTGTACAGTAGTACAAGGTATGGGTCAGAACTGGCAGTTTTTGTTGATATAAACATTTTGTACAGTAGTACAAGGTATGGGTCAGAACTGGCAGTTTTTGTTGATATAAACTTTTTGTACAGTAGTACAAGGTATAGGTCAGAACTGGCAGTTTTTGTTGATATAAACATTTTGTACAGTAGTACAAGGTATGGGTCAGAACTGGCAGTTTTTGTTGATATAAACGACTAGAAAACAAATAATTTGTTCAATTTTGGACCAATGGCTTCTGTCAACATATACATTTATCTTTTATCTTGATTTTGGCATAAGATTGACAAATTTGGTAGTAATAATAGACCATGGCACCAGGACTTCACATTTTCATCAATGTAGCCAGCTTATCAATATAAGTGATGTTGATATAAGTGAGTAGGACTGTACATACATAAATACATACATACATACTTACATACATACATACATACATACAGTATTGTACAAGACACCAGAAACTGGAATTATACAAATAACATTTAAACTTCTCTTTTTTCTTGGTTAGCTTATTTGCACACACTTATGAATAATGAATATGCTTTTGTACGATATTTGCTAAATGGGTATACAAATAGTTGTGATGGAGTTTGAGGTAATAAAAGCATTTATGCTTACTAGTTTGGTTCCAATTTTCAACTAGTGCTCTCACTTCCCCTTATATGATAACTGTCCATACATTTCTTTAAAGGTGTTCTCTTGACAGTGAAATATACAAGACAAGCATATCTTGCTTTATTCCTTAGTAAGCATTATAAGGAATTCAGTGTAGCAGTAAGTGAATGCAAACAAACTCTTATCTTTCTCTTATATGCATACCCTTTTGTTCCAATATGCTGACAGTGTCCTCATTTTAGAGCTGTGTACAAATTACTATCTCACATGCATTACTATGGTGGAACATTGGTATCAATTTTCCAGCTTGGACAGTGGTGAAAGCGTCAATAATGTTAAAGTTTATGCTGAAATTTTGTGTAAAAGTTATGTATGGTCCACAACAGTTCTCTTATAACCCATGACAGTTTTCCTATAACCTATGACAGTTCTCTTATAACCTATGACAGTTTTCCTACAACTTATGACAGTTTTCCTATCATCTATGACAGTTCTCTTATAACCTATGACAGTATTCTTATAACCTATGACAGTTCTCTATCAATCTATGACAAGAAAAGGAAAAAATTTGTAAATTAAAAATGTAAGCTTTCCTGTACGAAACAGTAAAAGTTAAATGGTTTCAATGTTCAGTACATGTACTATTTTGTTCCTGATGGAAACAACTAGAGAAATCAAAATTCATCCCATTTTATTTCCACAGTTTTGTTTTAGAAACGTTTGTAAGTTCTCTTATACTTATCATCTGAAGACTAGAATTTTTACAAGAATATAATTTTTTCATATGAATCATAAACTGATGTTTACTTTCACTGTATTAATGTCCACCATCTTCTGGGTAATCCCCACATAACAAATGCGTGGGAAAAATGTAGTCAATGAAAAATTAATTAACGTCAAGACAATTCTTAAAATTAATAGAATCAATTGTCGGGTGTATAGCATACTTTCATGACTCTATCATATAACACACTGCTATTATTCCTGCCGGTAACATTCCTTTCAATATTAATAATGCTAGAAAAGTGGACCCCAAAATAACACCAAAACCTATCTCTAGGGAAGGTAAATCTAACCTAAAATAAAACCTGTAGAATTGGTCTTACCAGATGTCTCCATCTGAATCAATAGAGATCCAGTAAATGTGACAACATCTTGATTCAATGGTGTAATTCCTTCCAGACCCAGCTTCTCCAAATTAGGTGACATGTCCATCTGCATTAACATATCCGGGGAGGACAGATCCCTGCTGTGATCTGATAACATTGGATTTGATTCTCGTGTTAGATGCTCCAGATTCATAACCAAATGTGGTTCTGAATTAGCCTCCCGAATTGGCCGCTGAAAGTCACTAGTGGTCGAATAACTAGTAGGCTCCAAATCACTGGGTAAAAGGTCCATAGACAATCTCTTTTTTAATTTTGCTCTGTTGGCCCTACCTTTAATACTTTGTTCACTCTGTCTGCGTACAATCTTTTCACGCATATTTGTCTGGGCAGTTGGGCTATTTATTTCAAGATTTCCCAAACAATTTTCTTTGCTTGAGCAGGCAGCTTCTGGTGGTTTAAACTGATTACTGAAGTTGGTTTTTGACACAGGGGTTGTGACTGAAGGCTTAACACTGCCAGGTTTGCCTGGACTAATTGACATAGTGGATCGGGAAGAGAATTCCCGTGTAGTGTTGAGCATTCCTTCTCCAGAAAAGACAGATGAACTAATGGAACAGGATGACTGAAGGTTTTCAATATGATTGGCTAGGTCATGATACCCATGTTGCCTGGCAACAGTCAAGGGGAGAAAACCATCTCTGTTGTAAACACTAGTTGCTGCTTTGTTCCAATGATACAAAGATACTGCGGCCTCAAAATGACCCTTTGCACATGCCCACATCTAAAATAAAGAAATTAAAATTTAAAATTTTGCCTGTGAGACATGTCACTTCCAATCAATTTCCCTTTGTCACATAACATTTTCAATATTCACATGTGACTGTTATTTATGTAATGCAAATATCCCTCTCTTATAAGGTCACCACTTCTGCAACAGGAATGTGACCTTATGAGAGTGGTGTTTTTTTTAGCAGGGGATCACAGAGATGTGAATAATACTTGCACAAAAAGTATAAAAAGGTGTAACTATATTTTAAATATTTACTATTTTCATTTAAAAATCACATGCATGTTGTGGAATTAAGGTGACAAAACTTTTATCACTGTCAGTTACAGTAATTATGAATAATCACCAATTGTGGTGCAAAACCACCTTGTCAATCAAAAGAGGGTACAAACATCTGACTGTAACTTGTCATTGTCCATCCATTCCCTTTTCCAATTCTGCAGAATGTATAACTTACAATGTTTATTGTAATCCTTCCAAAATCAAATTTCAACTCAATTACAGTGCCAAATTAATTATTTCAGGAGTTATCTATGTCTTGACGAGATGATATATTTGCATACAATTTTTTAACTCATGATAAATTGTGGAGTAGATAGTTTTTACGATAGATGGGTACATTTGTTGTTATTGTAGAAACAATCTGTTTAACTAGCATTAAGCCTAGATATATCTCTAAGGAATGCTTTCACTCCACTAGTTTCATTTATAAGCTAGGATCAACCTTAATGCAGGCAGTCAGCATGTCAGCACAGAGAATTAACATGGTTCATACTGAATTAAATATATGAAAGAAACACCCTCTCACTTTCTCAAAACATGCACTACATCAATTCTCCATCATTTTGTTCAGTTGAATTATTTCCCATTTTCCTTCAAAACTAAGAAAGGCATGCTACAATGGGGGGAGAACAGGAGTTCTTCAGTTTGACAAATGGAACAATATGAAATACAAATTCATAAACAGTAAAACCAGCTAAATTTTACTTCATAAAATGCACTAGCATGAGCAACCAACTACTTAACATGCCCAGAGACCATTTTTTGTTTTAAAGACAAGATACGTGTTTCAACACTGCTGTGAACAACCATTTTGTCAAGCCAGATATAAGCACTTACATACTTTATTTCATCCGTGCTAACTATGATTGAAGCTGCTGTCTGCAGGCAGAGTACTGGCTGTTCCAAATTGTGATGCACTCAAAAATGAGGGTAAAAGCTGAATCTGGTCACTGGTTTTATTGCATTTACAGAGTAAAAACTGTATGCTGCAGACCATAAACCAGGTACAAACTATTCCAGTGTTGCAGAGCCATGAAAATCACTTTTATGATTAAGCATTCTGTCTTTAGGGATAAGCAATTATGCATGCAGAGTCAGTTAAAAGGTTTGTATTGTCAGTTTATCTGTTACATAAATCTGCATAATGCTGTTAATGTCATAATTAGAGGTCTTGACACCCTGCTTTCACTGTAACACAATGGGTATGGCCTTAAATAATTTGTTGCCAAAGTTACAATATCTAATGACCAGGGCTAATGAGGTACTTGTCTATTTCCATTAATATATTATTAGCCATTTCCAGATGAGTTAATTCTAAATTTCACTTAGAGGTCTGTCCTCTTTCTTTCTTGCTTATAATGATGTTAATTGTTATTAAATTACAAATATAAGGAGTACAATGTTGTATGTGCCATGGACTTAAATCTCTTCATCTGATCATATAAGTGTATCTGTTACATCCTTTTGTTTACAGAGATCATCCATTTTGTTTTGTTTTTGTCACAGCTTAGGTTTTGGTGTCTGTTTGCTAAATAAATTTACTGAATAAGCTGAGGGTATAAACCTTTTAATGGGATAAATAAATGCTGTGTTACAGTCAACTTTAAAATTCAGCTGCCATAATGCCAGTAGAGTACATACAAACTTTCGACCCAACATCATGAGGTTTATAATCCATGTAAATGTTGTGCTTTATCATTTTCTTTATATAAATGCCAGTAACATATTAACAACAACCATGAATAAAGAAAAGAATATATCCACAATAATTATGGGTATTTTTCCTTCTTAAACCAAGCCAAATTCTGACTTCTTAAAAAAATGGCCACCCTACACAGACCTGTTATGAGACCACCTGTTGCAGTGGGCATGATTTGGATGTCAGATAGGCATCATCTCCATTTAGAACCAAAGCATCATTACAAATCTTCCATTGAAACCTCATGTCAATATGACAATCCATTCAGGGGAAAAAAACTATAGCAAGCTTTTTATGACAGCCATCATGACAGCTATATCAGATACATGATTAACACAATTTTCATTTGGGACCAACTAGGTATCACAAAAAGACGATCAGTGAAAATCATGCTGATATAACCATCAAATTTAAAGAAGTAGAGATAATATTTTCAAAGTGGGCACCATTGTGACCATATTAAAGGTCAATCTAAATCATTCTGATTTACGACCAACTAGACACCAAAATAACTTTTCTTATGAAAACCCCCATGTCTAAATGACTTCCCATTTAAGAGAAGTAGCAGTAACTTAATGTTCCAGTTGACCACCACATTGACCATATCGAACATCAGTTCAACAGCATTTTAATTTTGGAGCAACAACACATTATTAGGAAGCCTTCTGGTGAAAACCCCATCTTGATATGACATTCTGTACTAGAATAAGAAGGATTTTAAAGATAGTTGCTATGGTAACCATACTGGACATCAGATGTGCACTATTTCCAGTTAAGACCAATCAGACACCATAAGAAATCTTCTAGTGAAAGCACAATACTGATATGATCAGCCATCTAGAAGCAGTGATAATAACATATTCAAGATGGCCACTGTGGTTGCATAATGCAATTCAGAATGGGATGATTTTCATTTACGACCAACAAGAATTCATGTCTTTCAGTGAAAATCCCCTGCTGATATGATCATTCAGGACAAGTAGATAACACGACTCTCAAGGTCCACTGTAGCAGCCATCTTGGACATCTAAGCAAAACCAATTTCATTTCTTACCAACAAGACCTCATGTCTTAAAAAATCATTTTGCTATGACCATCCATTCAGAAGGAGTGGTAACAAAAGGATTCTTAAGATGGCAGTAGTGTCAGAAATTATGGATGTACAAGGACCAGCTAGATACTGTAAGAAGTTTTGTGCTAAAAGTCCCATATCAATATGACTTCTTTGTTCAAGAACAGTTGCAATAGCAAGGCTTTTAAGATGGCTGCTCTGGTGGCCATATTGGAAATTGGATTGGCACCATTTTCAATTAGAACCAACTAAACATTCTAAGATGTGAAAATTCCATGCTAATATGATTTTCTATTCAAGAAGATTTGCATACTTGTGACTCTACAAGTCAAAAATACCATTTTAAGGGTTGTCTACAGCACATACCATTTTATTGTCGAAATCTACCACATTTGAAAATTAAAAGAATATTTTTAAAAATTTTATCAAAAAACTCAAACATGTAGTTTTACATGTCCTATCAACATGTTAGAGAAACCCTGCCAGAGGAAGTATAGTGGGGACCAGAATGTTCCACCAGTACAACAACCTGTGTGATGATGCATAGTTGATCAATAAGATTAGAATTGCTCAAGAACTGCCAACACGTGTACACAACAAGTTCTTAACTAATTACCTTAACTTTGGAATATGGGACTTTACAGCCAAACACGGGATGTTTTTTGATGTGTCATAAGTAATAAAGGAATAAAAGGTGTATTTTTTAATTGTTTATTTAAAGTCTAAATCAATCTTTGGGTTTTTTGTTAAATTTGGTGAAACTTGCCAAATGATTTTTAGATTTGAGCCATGAAGAGAAAGAAGTCCTTGAGGATGAGACTCAGGAATACATCGTGAGTTCATGTAAGAAACTTCCCCTATGAAGTGAACATAACTTGAAGGACTACTGGAAAGCAGTCGGCAACCTTATAAATCCAGTCCCAGGAAACTTCTTTTTGCAGGCTGAGCATAGTTGTCTTTTCATTACAACATTCTAATGATTTTATAGAGAGGACATTTATTATGCAGCCTTCACAGGGGGAAATCTGGACCAGAGCCTGCTCAGGGGGAAATCTGGGCCAGAGCCTGCTAAGTATGAAGCTTAATAATCATGGTGAATGTCATCAGTGATCACTAGACAGTAATCTTGTGATGAAAACTAAAGTTGCTAATGGATGATGTTAAAAATCTTTGCAGTGAACAATAGGAAAAACAACTCTTCCTTTTCATTAATTGACAATATACTAACTCGTATTAATTATTACTGAAACACTGCTATCAGAATCTAAATCCAATTAATGTTCAAAACTTGCTATGTTATTTATGGCAACAAAATTCATTTATTTTGTTATCAATCCCCCTGAAGAATGCAAAATTTATGCTGAAAAAAAATCTACTGGTTTAGAAGCCAACCTACTGATCAAAATTTGTAAATCTTCTGTTTTGAGGTCTTGGTTCTGTCACATGTATGGAGAAGCTATATTTTCCAAATGGCCAAATGGTGGCAATACTGGATGTCAAATTAGTACCATTTTCATTCTGGGCCCACTAGGCCATGGAATGAATGTGTGTGCAAAGTTTCATGGCAATCCTCCAAGTAGTTTAGGAAGAGTAGCGAAATAAACTTATGCTAACCAACGGACAGACAAAAGACAAAAGACAATTACATAAACTCTATGGAGCTAAAAATCAAATTTAATGTGGATGAGAAATGTCTACAAGTCTCTTTCTTAAAACAAAATTTAAAATGGAGAGTAAAAGAATGATGACAGTTTGCATCCCAACTGAAATGCTACCAAAATACCTACAAATGGTGTACAACCATTGTTGTCCAGTCTCTGAGCATCCACTTCATGTTCCAAGTGCCAACTGGGGTTCTCTGACCTGTAAATGAACACGTCAAAATGAGGTACTATGTGATAACAGGTTCACATAGGCAAAATAATTTAAGTAAACAGACCCATCAAGTACATTTTCAAATTTATTCAGGCAAAAAATGTGATACAATGTTATTACAGGTCAACACAGGGACAATAATGTAAATAAACTGACCCATCAACTACATTTTTGAACTTACTGAGACAAAATGTGATAGTGTTGTTAAACAGGTACAATAATGTAAATAAACTGACCCAACAAGTCCATTGTAGAATTTAAACGGGCAAATTGAGCACCTTTAGATGTGAATAATTGTCATTTCTGAAATGATGTATGCATCCCATTATTCTTCTGTGTTGACAGATTGAGGGTATAATCTGTTCACCATGACGAACCTCAACTTATCCTTAAAAGAACTACACTGTATAATGCTTCAATGTAATTGATCTTACAATGTTCTTTTCTAAATGGTTAAAACTGCATGAAATTCATGTTTCACAAATTACTCTAGCAGAATTACAAATGCATCCTTTTTACCAGATTCTTTTTTAATATTCAGATATGTTTTTGATAAAAATTATTTTCATTTTTTACATTATGTCTTGTCACAACTGATTATCCAATTATTTCAATAAAATGGAAGGGAAAAAAATGTCTGACTGTAAACCAGTCCTCCTAATGGTCAAACAGGAAGTAGCATCATCTAGGAAGCAATATGGCTATTGTTTATAAACAAACATAACTTCACCACACAAAAAACACTCCAGGCTATGAAAACATTGTTTCCTGTGCAAGAGATCACTATTTAAACAAAATTCACTTACACATATAAAAATACCTGTTCATTATTGATAAATTTTACAATGCATTTCTTAATTTCACCATCAAATTAGGTGTCTATATTATCAACACATGTCCACAAAGACTTTCTAGCCCCTTGTGCTTGTGTGTGTATGTATGTATGTATGTATGTATGTATGTAAGTATGCATGCATGTATGTATGTTCTTTACCCAAAGTGCAAACCAGCCAAACATTTGGTCCTGGTCTGTGATGTAGAACTAACGTTATTGTGTGTAAACCATTTTTCTTCTTTCAGTTAACATGACCCTGGCCAGAGGCCTTTTGACTCCAAGTGCAATAGGCTTCTTTCTTAACCCAAATAATATTCATTGCCAAGTTTTGTCCAAGCATGTGACACAGAACCAATTTCACCATACTTTTTACATCTTTCAGGATTTTTATTCCAAGTGCTAGCCATACACAAAGTATAGTTGATTGTGGACAACATGAATTGTGTCACAGAAACAAAACTGGTAACAGACTGATGGATGATGTCATAATACATTCCACTTGCCCTTAAAATATAGTCAAAAATTTTCTAGCACAGTGGTACATCTTCATAAAGTTTCTTATTCCTTTCCTCTATTTCAGTAGTATAAATACAGAAATACTTTATATGTACTAAATGTACCTTCACTGTATGAAAGCATTCACTATATTCTAACAGTATCTCTAATGCATGTAAGCTTGAAAACTGTATGGTAATGATATCAATGAACCACTCTCCTCCCAGAGGACTGTGGTCCGTAAGCCCTCCCACACTCACTTCTACCACCAGTTACATTTCAGATGCATTTTGTGCCCATCTCTTTGAATTACTCATCATTGCCAAGAGATTTCATAGTCATGAAAATAAATATTTTATAATCTAAACAAGCCAAATGATGAGAGTGGCAGCTCTGTGAAAGATGTTTTATAAGTCCAAGCAGAGAGCATTCTGAAAAAGTGCTACATCCAGTTTCCAATTAAAGTAATTTGTAACTAGTTGAAGATGGCAAGGGAAGGTAACTGATGACCCAAGAAGAAGGCACAAGACCATTCAGTCTTAACAATAAAACTGCCTGTGATCTATGTCAGCATTCAACATACACTAAACATACCTCCACTGTATAAGAACATTCAACATACATTAATATACCGCCATTGTATAAGACCATTCAACAAATACTACACTTACCTCCACTGTACAAGAGTATTCACTAGCCTCTGAAAACCAAACCCTGCTGCAAGATGGAGCAATGTGAGCCCCATCGAGTCTAACTTCCTGCTGAAAGACTCATGTTTGGCCCAAGGGGCTTTCCTGATGCACTGAATGTGGTTAAATATGAGATCCTGTAGCAGAACTGTATCTTTACAACTCTCATAGTTCTGAAAATTCAAATTACATTTAGTTAATGACATGTGACATAAAATATATGCTGGACTGTTTAAGTTAAACTAGGCTTTAACATGCATGTATTATTTTAGATTGAGTGCAGGATTGTGGAATTCTTGCAATTATTAGTCTCTAAATTCTGATTACTACTTGTGTGTCCTTTTATGCCATTTGTTTAAGTACTTGTGGGGAAAATCTGCAAAATGCATCTTGCAGGTTTTCATTTTTATAACTCTGTTAATCAAAATAATGTATTCGGAAGTTGCACAGCAAAGGTGCGCTTGAGGCAGTATGATGTCTGTCTTTGAAAGCACTTGTCAAATTTCACACTGACATGAATGAATACTCTTCTCTTTTAAGAAAAGTATTGTCGAAGCCTGTCAACAGGTACCCGGGGTCCCTAACAGTTGAATTATTGGAGTTTCAATGCAAGCAGAAGCTGACTGCTAGCTATCTATTTCTGGTTTCTAGAATAGTCTACTTCAGTAAAAGCTGTGTCAATTTTTAATATTTCTATAATAAATTGAACAAATAAAAAAAGAAGAACTCTTGTATACATGTGTTCAGAGATATGTAACTCCAAAATTTACATAATTTTCAAAGAGGATGAACTACATCACATCTGCTGCTTGAAAACAGAGACTGGCCATGCTAATATGGCGACCATGTTGCTAAAGAAACTCCCTACTGATTCAAAACGCCAAGTTGACAGTGTTTGGGACACCCTGGTGACAATCAGGTTAGAACTTATAAATCAATGAATGAAATGACCAAGTTTTGTGCATTTTTATATCTTTCATGCCTTCTGTTTTTCAAATCAGTAGAGGGGTACAAACAAATGGGATGGTGTCAAAATACTATAGACCACGACAATTTACTAGACGATGATGCAGGATTTCAGAACTTTATGAGGCAAAAAAAGTATGTGTGTTTCCTACTGCACTGGTTTTAAAATTAGGTAGGTAGTTAATTTTTTTTTTTCTTATTGGCCAACCAGAAACACATTTTTCTTCTGGCCTCAGGTAATGATAAATATTGAACGTCATAGCAGATGACATTAGGTAGTGACATATATCGGATACTGTTAATTTAAAAAAGTGTGAACATAACTTCAGGTTTGTACACATTTAATACAATTTCCCTTTGATTGGGTACCTGGGTAACCAATCATTAGGATCAACAGGTACCCAGTAGAAGTTTTCTAAAAGTTTGACAGCTTTAGTATGGTTATCACCTGATGTTATGGAAGTAAAATTATACTAGGGCCTAAAAGAACAGTGCTTGTTTAATTGGTCATTATGTGACCAGAGGAATCTGGATAATTTTCCATAGGCTGGTACAATGACATTGTTTTCCAAAATAAACTTGATCTGCATGGAAGTAATGAATAGTCTAAATATCAACTAGAGAGATATTATATATTATCAGTACTCACTGACTGCCTCAGTACTTCATAGCATTTGTATTGAAATACTTAATGTGTACATGGAAAAGATTTTTTCTTTTTCTGGGTCACTTTCTTTGCCCCACTGAAATTCTGTGTAAATGGAGTTGGTTGACAATGGGATAGATTCTCCCCATGTTATCCTAGGTACCAAACTAGTCACAGGCTAATATATAATTGGAGTATCATTAGTAAAATATTAAATACAAAAATATAGCTGGGTGAGGAGAGTAAAACTAATTTAATGATATAATACTTGCCTGCTGCTACTGTGTAGTTTACTCTTTTCTGGATGGGAAATAATCTCAAATATATAAGAATTTTGAAAAAGATCTCTGGTCTAACCCAAGAATATAGCCCATATGTACGAACCTTCATTCTCTTTCAGGACATAACCTTAAATCTAGTGGAACATCAGTGCAGAACTAAAGAAGGGAATCTTTAAATAGCAACAGCTAAGTCTTCCATAATTAGTCCCACCCAAAACATTTTAATATCAGTGCTACATAACCTGTTGCTTTTGTATAGATGAATTCTCTAGTCTGGTGGGAAGTTATGATCTCACAAGCTGGTGAAGGAAGAGGCAAGGAATACTCATCACTGCTAAGGAATTGTAGACTAATGTTGGATGGTATCCACATCGGTCCACTTTGTGCTAATGTTACATATATGTAATTAAATTGCTTGTGTGTTAGTTTTAAAATTCTTTTTTATTTTTTTTTTTGTTTCATTACATTTTATTGTAATGATTATTTTCACGGGATTCGATATTTTTTCCAGTAAATTCAGCTTGCTTAGAACGTAAAAATATTACATTAGCACTATTATTAGCTCACTCTGGTTCATAGATTTTGTAAACATCGAGTGAAGACGATTGGCTATTGCCAAGGTCATTTCGGCCCGCATGTTAGCTGAACTGTAAACAGTCTTTCTTTTTTTACATATTTTCAGTGTGAGAATTTGGTTCTTAGATAGGGCTATTGTAGCTACGTGATAATTCTCATTTTTTTTTATTGCACTGTTCAAGTTAGAAATCACGTAGCCTGTCAGGTGAACTACCAGGTGATCTAAAATCGAGGCTTAAAACAGCCAATTGGTATTAAAAATTTATTCAGTTGTAATTTAAACCTTGAGGGCTCAAGCGGTTTTTATTGTTGAAGCCAGATTGTTTTTGAAGTTCATCTGTTTTTTGGAATTTAATAATTTATTCTCTAGAAGACTAAACAAGTGTACTTTTTTATAAAAAGTTCTGGGACAAAGAAATTCAGTGGAAATTCATTCTGGAATTCTATATGGAAACATAAACTGTGATTCAACTGAGGATCTGTTACCATCAGCACAGACATCATCTGACGTCATCGCCTCCATATTGGAATTTCATCGAGATTCGAACCCGGATTCAATTAGAACTGTTTAGTGATAGGACTTATATTTTTTCAATCTTAGGATTAAATTTTGGATTATATTCACAAACCGTAAGTCCTATTTCCAATTTTTATATTGTTTTCTAGGGAAATAAATTATTTTGTTAAAATATACAAAGCTTGTTGGCTTCACTCTTTTCTCTTGTTATTTTTGTATGAGCCTATACATAACACTACTACTACTGGACCCAAAGAGAATATGCCTTTGGTGAGCCAATGTGAGACAGAGGAGCAAGTTGTGTGTGATTCCAAAATGTGGCTTCCGACATATCCTCCAGTGACGAATGAATAAGACCTGACCATTAGGTAGCAATGAGTTGAACAGTGGATTTTCTTACTCTGTGATGTACCTACATGGTCATTCTGATGGTTGGAAAGGTATAAGCAAACCAACAATCCTATTTCTGGCTGAAAGCAGCCATTGCCCAGGTCATCTGTTCAGAGACTGGGAAGCATAAAGTCTAAACAGGGAATTTGCTAGTGACTGGAATAGGGCCCATTCTGTAATGACAAACTTTCCCCTCTTGGTCAGTTTTATTGTGGATTTAATGCCATATTTCAGCACATGATATTCTGGCTTTACATCTTCTTCAATTTTCCATCATGTCCGATGATGACGCTATACACAGTGGTCAGTATATTTGGTGAAGAACCAAAGAAATCCCCACACACACCCCACACCTCCGAGGAGAAACACCAACCCATGGGAAGCTACTGGCAAGTTTTCTTACATATCCAAATTAGCCAAGCTGAGACTCAAAGGCCCACATGGATGGTCAGACATGAGATGTCAGTGATCTGTAATGGCATGCACCTTAGACCACTAGGCCATGTAGGGACCCTCTTCCTGGTTAGACTGTCTACCAAAATATTCCTTTGCTTGGAATGTGGCAAACTCATAGGGTTATCGCTTGTAGAGATGCTCCCAGGATTTTAATCGTAAGGGGGTATTTCACCCCCTTGTCACAAAAACAAGTGGCGAGTGGAACAAAAATGAGCAGGAGGATGAAATGATCATAGTTCAATATTAACATAACACTTCAATATCCATCTCGCTTTCTTCCTGATCCACTATGCAAGACCCCTATTGAAATAAAAAATTTTAGATGATCTAGCCTCTAGTTGTATAAGCATTAATCTGTTCATTTTTTCTTAGTCTGTTTCTTATCTGTGTATGAATAGTGTTCTATGCTGAGAACTCCCTTTCACAGCCCATAGGTATTGTCTTTGGATAATTCTGCTCCAAAATACTATTTTTCATAAGCTCTGCCAAAGTTAAACTTTCTTGAATTAGCACTCTACAGACTACTCAAGTACAATGCGAGATTTACTATTCCATAATGCTGTATTAGGATTTTAAGTCCATTAATGCCATAGTCTGCTTGTTCAAACTGATGTATTTTGATCCAATAAATACCTTTTTTAATTTCATTATTAGATTCTTATATATTAGATTTATCATAACCTTTATGCTAGGGCTATATGGTTTTGTAGCACATGATCCTGCAGTGCTTAAATGTGATGAGAAAAGAACTGAAAAATACACTCAACCTTTATATTGTCTGTATTTTAATAGGACTGTTTGTTTGCATTTTCTACATTTAATTTCAAAATACCACTGAAGTGAAGGGCTGACCAGCATGTCATGTTTATTTTCCATCTAGCATATATAATGGATTTGTATTTAATACCCTTATTTGGTTACTCACTGGTATCTCCATTAACACTTTCCCATTTCCTGTAATCTGATATACTTACGAACTTTACAAAAATAAATTGCCAATATTACTATGATCAGCCAATAATTGCCAAACTAAATTGTCACCTAAAGATGAACAATGATGGGAACCTGCCATTTTGGGTCTTATAAATATTAAACGAAGTAAAACAACTGATGTTTTACTTTCAACAAGTCAGTAAGTCAGCAATGATGCACCAGTATCATATTTTTTCACAAAGATATCTGCCGTACTATTACTGAATACTAAAATCAAAAGTTAGCAAAAAACACCATAGTAAGATGCTAATAATAAAGAAACAATAATAAGGAATACAACCCTAAACTGACTTTTAAGGATGAAAGGTGCTTGATCAATAAACACATAAAGGAAGGAAAAACTGGTTTGCAACTTCTTTCCATTGTATAAAAATAGCAAGTCAGATTAAATGGAACATAAGTTTTGATAAATCATTACTATATTAGAACAACAAAACAGAAGCAACATGAGGCAGCAGATCAAATTGGCAACAACATTTATGCTGACAACCTGTTGATAAGGAAGCTCAATGCAAGATTATGAGGAAAAAAATGTTAAAAACTCGGGACTGAGTTAATTTCAAACAGGAATAAAATTTGATCTAAGGATAATTTCCTAAAACAAAAATGATGCATGTAGTAAAACTGGTCAATTTTTGAAGTGCAACTTTAAGCTACAGTGATTTTCTCTTTGATGTATTTTAAACCAACCAAATAATGGTTGCAGCTGAAAGAAAAATCAAGGTAAGTGCACATGGGCCCAAGTCACTGGTTGGATAGAGATCTTTCTCACGTCACCCTATGGGGGGATGAATTTTCATCATACAATAGCAACTGATTATGTTATACAGATATTAAAATGCTCAACATTTCCAAGTACCAGAGCAACTGGTTCTGTTTGGATGCATGATGCTTTATTTATAAAAACATCAGGGAATCATATTTTTTAAGTCCAATTTGGGATACTTTGCCATTTATTCAACTCTGAAGGTTTGCAAATGCACATAATTATATAACATACATCAAGCATGTCAAACTGTAATTGGTCTGTTCATATGTTAACAAGCCTTCATGCAAAACAAATGAAGAGTTCATCCAATGCCTCTTGACAAAGTTTCCCCTATACTCTATTCATACAATAATTTCTACACATGAATTATGAATTAGCATACCAAACTAGTACCATAATTATGCAAACTATTTAATACTATTTCATTTCCAATTAAATTGCTATTTCCTTATAACTTCTTACTGATTCCTAAACCCCTTCATTTGCATTTTATTTCAAACTGTTTATGTCATTTCTGACAATTCCAAACATTTTACCAGCCTCAACAGTATTTAATGCATGCAGTTTCATCCTGCTTACATACAATTTATTCTCAGTACCATTTCTGACAATTAACCTAACACATACAATTTTGTATCTGTACTATTTCTGACAATTAAACTAACACATACAATTTTGTATCTGTACTATTTCTGACAATTAAACTAACACATACAATTTTGTATCTGTACTATTTCACCTTTTACAAGATAAGTTGCAAGTACTACACCTGACAAGAACTTTTCTTCTACTGTCTGCAAATCCACTGTGTTATTAACATTAATATTTTCACACCATGTTTATTCAATGTCATCAGCAAACTTGACCCTATTTAAGTTGTCAGTCCATAACTCCAACAATTAAGCAGTCTTTGGAATAAAGTAAATGTCTATTCAACTTGAATTTTTGCGGATTAAATTTTTGTATCCCCTGGGGTGGGGAGAATATTGTCTGTCCATAACGCTATCTGCAACAAAGCTGCAAGTTGGAAATTCATAAAATTGTGATACATACCATACTTTCTTATAAGTAACATCCAATTGCAAACAACACAGATTCTTCTGTGCTATTGCATAATGCACTGGCAAATTAGGGTCTGTTTTGTTTGTTCTGCTGATTACTTCTAACGTGTAGATATATTTACTCATCAAAAATTAAATATAAATGGTTGTTCAAAATTGATATCTCACACACACACACACATGCACACTCACACACCCTTTCAGTCTCTGATTATAAATCTGTCCACACATGGTAGCTGCCATCTTTGTTTTGACCACTGTAGTCTAAAGATGCCTGATTTACTCTCTACCTGTGTCTTCAGATAAGTAAACCATGACAAACATATTCATATTAACAATGAAAAATATATCAGTTTAATGTATGTTGTCCTCAACTCCTTCAACTTTCTGTGATCAATACTTCTGTAATATATTTTGCACTAATCTAAATGTAAGCTACAGTATACATAAATGTTACAGGGAAGCCAACTTTTTCAATTATTTACAAGCTGTAGTTTACAACAGTCATTAATCCTTAATTTGCAGGAATGGAGTAATAGATTAAAATTAGAATATTTCAGTTACATGTCAAAATAACAATTTCCAACAGTGAAAAAGGTAAACCCTCTAAAGATGGTATCTTCATATCTGAACCTTCTTAAAATACATCTTTCAAGCGTTCCCAAAAATGAATGGAGCTATAAAGGAGCACCAGTTTAAATAACTATATTACTTTAAGTTCAAGTAATTATGATACTTCTCACACAAAGTATATCAAAAGTTTATGCTTATAGAATAGAAAGGTCTTGCTGAATTTTTTTACAGTTTTGGTTATTACAACACTGAGGTATAGAGACATATCATGTGCAAATGGTCTTAATTTTGAAGGAATGTTTTCTGATAGGTCATTGATGTATAGTACAACAGGAGACCCTTGACATCAAGATTTTCAATATTTCATATCGGATGCCCAATTGGCACTATTTTGATTTAGGCCCATTTAGACCTTGGTACAAATGTGTGCAGGTAAATTTTCATGACAATCCTCCAAGTAATTTTGGAGTAGTATCAATAAAAAAAATCTGCTAACAAAAAGATGGATGACAGACAACAGATGGATGACAGGTATTGGACGATAGACAACAGGCCATCCCAAAAGCTCTTTTGGTCTATGACCTGTACAGCTAAACGCTATCAGCGTGTTCATGAAACACAAATGCCCAACCACAGTGCCTGAAAACTGACCTAAATGTTAAATATAACCAAGGTTTGATGGGCAAACAGAAGGACAGAGGTACAGGCAAACTGAAGACAAAGGTAATACTATATGTCCCTACAAATGTTGCGACGACTCCCCTTTAACCTTTTTTAAAATCTGGAACAAGCACAATAATGTCCATTTAATTCTGTAGTATCTAAGAACGTATGTGAAAAAAATTCTAACCTCTGCAAAGATAAGCTTGGGGCCAGATAAGATTAAAGCCTTTTCAATTAGCTCTATCTTTTTGATCAGGAGATTCCTCAACTGGTCATCTGAAATATAAAGTGAAAATTGTTCAATATCAATTAATTTCCACTTTACAATGTTCTATAAACCACTACTATTTGTAAGACAATAATTTTCCTGGATTTTGTGACTGCTAAATACAATGAATTTCTAAAGCCTCCCACACCACTATGGAAAAGTCATATCCAAACATGTATGTACTAGAAATGCCTTTCTGTCCCCAAAAGAGTCCCATACCAATATGGAAGAATCATATCCAAAACTGTATGTACCAAAATGTCATTTTCCCCAAACTATAAATGATACCATCAGCAACAACAAACAAATTCACAATATTTAGGACATATGCCGGCATATTTGGACATCACCTTGCAACCATAGGGCCTGAATTGCTAGGATGATTTTCTTGTTTTTCACCTCAAAAGTCCCATATTTCAAAAATAGGGAAACTGTCCTGCTGCATACCTGATGGTGGCACCATTCAAGAAGTTGTTGCTGATGATTGTTCATTAACAGTCTGGATTACAAATGTTCTCTTATAATCAAAACAACAAAAATGGAAGAACCAGTCTACTCATCACTTACCCGAGATGGAGAACCAGTCCTTTCTTTCTGAAGCTGCCATATCTGTTATGTTGGTGATTTTAGGATTTTCTTTGTACTCAAAAGCTACCATGTTTGAGATCACACTGCCATCGTAAGCTATCTGAAGTGTCACAAGTCCAGGCTCATGTGCTGAAAGCAAAATTTTTTTCTAATCATATAGGTAAACTAGAATTCTTAGCGACCTAAGGTTCACAAAAGAACTCCAGCTCTCTGGCAAGAGTCAGTAATATTGGGCAATAATAATTTAATCCTGGATATTAAGTCACTGTGATCTAGTTTTGGTGTGCAACCTATGTTTGCCCAAAGATATATCCATATTACAACTTTGACGGCCATGGAGAAATGTACTAGAGTAACACTCTAAGGATTGTTTTCAAAAGATGTTAAATTAACGTTAGAGAGGTCACACCAATTCAAATGAGGTGTGCAGTAAACAACTGTCCCAAGATGCACTGCAAGTTTAGTGTCAATAGGTGAGCAAGAAAGACAGAAAGACACAAATTATGGGATAAAGTTAATTCTGAATACTGTCTGCTCAAAATGTGGGTGGACAGAAGTGGTGGTGTATTGGTAAGCTCATTCATGAAGGACCTATGCTATCATTATTTGGTGATCATGTGGCTATGAGTAACAACAATGATGTATTCTATGGCTTCGAAGTGTAATCCACAACAATAACTTAACTGAACATTCACATGATGGATAAAAATTTTATTTGCAAAACTATGTAGATTACTAGCATATTTTATATCTTGAATGTTATATAGACGCTAAAAATTAAACCTACCAGGAACAAAACATCTGAGCACACCTGGCTGCACCAGAGTACAACCCACAACCTTGCCGTCCAAAAGAACAGAATATGTAGAACTAGTCAAATACCATGGACCTGTCACCAAAATTTTTGTCTGTCCCTGAAAATGAAATAAGTATTTAAAATCTGTGCTGGGCTGAAAAACATTAAATAATTAACTAAAAACAATATACCTATTTTTAAAATAATGCAATAACTCAGTGATGAGACCACATTAGACCTGACATTAAAAAAATCCTGCTTATGAAGAAGTATTAACTTAATGACACTGAGAAGTTTTCAGACAATTACATGAATAAACTCCCCTGACTCAAAGCTCTCTAACCTCTAAATACTAGATTCTGCATTCTGATATACTGACTCAAAGCTCTCTAACTTCTAAATACTAGATTCTGCATTCTGATATACAAGTACAGAATACAATCTTACTACATTTTGGCCATTTTGTTCATAGGCATTTCTTGTTCAAACTGGCTCAAATAAAATCTTCTGATTCACTAATGAAATGTTTGAATTTGAAAAAATAATTATGGTGACCTATGCCTGTTATAATGTGAATAGATATTTCTCTGGATATAATGAACTTACCTCTGTATACGACCAATCTGGTGTAAAATCTGTTATCACAGCTATATTATTCACAGTCTTCATTTGGTGTGGTGAAGAACCTATGTTGCACTGATACGATGGAGAAGACATATTTCCTACTGAGGTCACAGTTGCCCTGCCTGCAGGGCAACATCCTTGTTCCCCCATGCTAACTGGAGATACTCCCTGTGACACTATTGACTGGTGGCAGGATATCTGCCCCCTATCACTATGGCTTTGTGTTACTGTTGGAATATTATCCACTGAATTGCAGTTGCTAAACACAATATTGCTCATTGTGTTGCTATTACTTAAAACATGCTGAGATCCATCTTGATCAGTATTCACATCGGAATTTTCCGTATTCAAATCACAACAGATCTTTTCAATGTCTGGGAGCTCAAGGCTACATAAATTGTCTAAATTCAAATCTGAAGGTGAAAGACTCGCGTGAAGGCCTTCCAAACTATCCTCCAAAGAACATACATTCTGGAGACTGTCGGATGCAATATCAGTTTCATCACAATTAACTGGTGACATGGGATTCATCTGAAAGCTAGCCCCACTGCTGGTTGGAATGTTCTGGGAAAGGTCTGTAAAGTCAGGTAAAGAGATATTACAAGCACTTCTATGACCCGTATTGTCAACAACTGGAATTATCCCTGGATTTCCATTGCACAAGTGTGGCATGCTAACAGGTATCGAAGTTACTGCTGATGCCATGTTGACACCATTAAAATGAGTAGATGTACATGCTGGCTGAATCTGTACTTGAGAACCATCATCCTTAAAATTTGGGGTGTTATGCATGTTCGAATCAAGCTTTACGTCAGAGGTTGAGAAAATAGGATGGCCAGTCACAATTTGGCTAGTGACCTGGTGACAGCCAACTAACTGCGTGTTGGAACTATTTGAACATGATGATAACTGAGCAAGAGACAATGTCTTGGTTAAAACGGACACTTGTGCCGTAGTCATTTGTCCATTGATTGGAATAAATTGATCATAATTTGAGATACTACCAATATTCAACATAAGAGGAGTCTGTCTCAAATCACCAACAGGACCTGCCTGTTCGGAACTTTGCAGTACCAGCAAATTTGAATTTGATCCTTGGGGCAAAGTCTGGTTATTTTGGCCCACAGGTCCATTTCCATTTTGACAACCTTGCTGAAGTATTGACAACAAATTACAGGTGATGGCTGGCTGACTCCCATCTTGTTTTATCTGACTAGTTGAATAGTGATGCTGGGGAACCTTAACACACTTGGAGTGTGGGCAGACTTTATCATAATCTGAGCTGCAGCTTCCACCAGAGGTCCTCTTGCCATCTGGATTTTCTATCAGCTGTTGAAGCAGTGCTGATATCATCTCCTCAACTTGCTGTGGACAATAGTACAATAATAATAATAATAATAATAATAATAATTGTACCTAAAATAAACTTTCGAAAAATCATACATCACATAATCTGATGTCCAAGATGCATTCTGATTAAAATCAGATCTCCACTGTCCAACGTGAAGATCGGACAACAACCGCTTAGGAGTCATGTTTCAGCGACCTTTGAATTAGCTAATGGAATGCAGTTTTCAGAAATTTGAAAGTGAATCGAATTGTTCGGCACACGTTGATGCTCCTCAACCAACCTGCTCAGTCTCCCAAACATTAAGGTGTAAGATTTTATCTCACTGGCTGATAAAATTAGTGATTATGGTAATAACATAGGTCACCAGAACATGACCCCTAAGCAGTTGCTGTCAGATCTTCATGCTGGGCAATGGAGATCTGATTTTAATCAGATTTTCCAAGATGTGCAAAGAAACATGTTATCATACTAGATTCTGGAATAACAGTTGAATACAACTTTATATTTTTAAATTAGCAATCTCAGAGAAGACCATCATGAAAATAACAGTGGACATAATTATGACACAAAAGAAATGGGCATTCACCTTCAAAAATGTTTCAAACATGACATGGTACATTTTGTAAACAACCATTTTGTGGGCTGGGAAGGCTCTGAGACAAACACTGATGATGAAACTGATAAAAACGAGAACTACCATACTTCATACGTACATTTTGTTTTGAAGCTTCCTGGTGCTCACTTGTGACTGAAAAAGATAATGAAAAATATATCCAATCTTCTCATTCCTGATAAGCAAAATAATTTAAAATTTTCAAAGTCAAAGCCAAAAATCAACATTTCCTTTTATTAAAAGAAAAATTTATAATTTCTTTTTGTGAATTAGGTAATCTTCAGTGTTGAAAAATATCTCTCAACAAGATGGAAATGTTCAAGTTATGAAACAACTTTCCTTAACGTCAACACACAATTTACAGAACTGATGTAGAAATTTCATTGGTCTAAGTAAGAAAAAGAAACCAACAGCGGTTACATTTTAATGTCAACAAAATGCTGACCTCTGTTAAAACAAGAGTAAACTAGAGATGACATATTCCACTTTCCCATGCTTGTGTAAAGATACCAACTTGAAGTACATGTACCCCATTATCCCTTCTTCTAGTACATATCATCCAAGTAATGTAAACTGTGTACAATTCACCATTTTTTTAAGTCCGTTTTATTTTTAAACACAGCTGACCCTTAAAAGTCCATTTCTTATTTGTATCAATATGTCAAGTGCACTTAACTTTGTTTCAACACTGAACAATTTTTTTTTAAATTTGAACTTTAGCATGTTTAGTCTAAAATTGTTTGACTGATGTATTTGAGAATTAAAATAAGTAAATTCCACACGAAAATTACAGAACACAAGCAGCTTACTGAAAATTACTGCCTGACAAATTTATGCATATTTAAGAACTTGTCTTGAAGAGTTTGTACTAGGTATTTTCAAAAGAATGTACATGAAACTGAAATTAAAGCAAGAAATTTGGGGGTTGGAGGGTTGGTTTTAAACATCTTAAATCAAGTATCAGTCTTTCTAATCACATTTAATTAACATATACTTGCATCGCTGAAAGAAGCAAAATTGGAATGAAGCATTGACAACTATTTATTGCAATTCATGCCTTCCATTTTCCTGATGCATATCATAATGAATAAGCCTGCATTATTATAATTTAGTTAGAGCATGTTGAAGTTGTTATTGTTCGGGGTTTTGATGCCATTTTCAGCACATGATATGCTATTTATGGCAGCCAGTTTAACTGGTAGAGGAAGAACATGAGAAATGAATGAGAACCACCACCAACCCTACTGACAAGTTTTCTCACATACTCACATATATTATGTTTTTACAATAATGGGATGATTCTGTGTACATGAGATATACACTATAGAAATCAATACTTTCTATAAGTGAAAGCAACCTGGGAAACAATTAGGACTTAAATGAACTAGCATGTAGATTCAATTTGCCTGGTTATTTTTTAGTACAAACAAATTAAGATTGTGTTAGTTCATTTTGACAACAACTGAAATCTGCAGTATCAAGATTTTAGCTTTATATACTGTAGGTGTCACAAAATATAATAATTTCTCAATAAACAGCCCCCTTTCTGTCTCTGCAGTGATGCAGTCACTCTTGACTATTAGACAATAGATGCTGCTTGGTCAAGATAATAGGAAATATGATTGCTGTAGGAAAAGTGTCTGTTTTTGGATTTTTAATGTAGCTTTAACAATTTTAGTCATATCTTGATGATGTCTGCAGTGTGTCAGTTTATAGTGATGTCTAGCAATGGGGCATCATGCTGCAGGCATGTAGCATCATGTCCCACACAGTCACATTATACTGACACCAGGCTGACCAGTCCTAATACTAACCTCTTAATGCTGTGGCCTTACTTGTTGCTGATAAGTACGTTAGAAAGTGATATTGGAAAGTATATGCCTGTTAGACACCATGTCAGGAACTTCTGTAATTGTTGCAGTTCTATTCCCCCCTTCACCCTCCTCCCCCCCCCCCCAAACCATGTCTAACTCTTAAGGCAATTAATACTGTTTACTAATCAATGTATTTATTTCTAATTAGTTTTTCTGACTTGTGCTGCTTGGTATATATTTTATCAATGTTTTATTTAATAATGTGCAATTAGGCTATGGTATAGATAATTTTGGGTGCCACTCACACTTCATAAGCAGCGAAACATTTGTACTTGCTAAATAACAATGTAAACTCTCTGAATACTGACGATAAAGTAAATGCTTTGGAGGCCTCCTCAATATCAAGTCCTGTACTTTTCATAAAAGATAACTTCCCAAGAATGATAATTATTTATTTACAGTTTATTCTTTTGTACTTTGAAATAATATAATTTTGAATAACTGATTATAAACATAAAAGTTTTCTTCTTTTAAATACGCCATTAATTTTTAAGTTTTCACTGCATCACAATCCAATATGTTTATCAGATCAATGGTGACCATTTACAACATACATTCTCACTGGTTCTTAATCATAGTACCTTACATCCAAATTCTTTTAAATAACCTTATGATAGTGATAATTCCATGAATTCTGGTCACAGCAAATTTTCCATGTATGCAACAATAACACAGTATGCAGCATATTATATGCCCACTCCATATCTTCTGTGTAGATAACTTAAATTTGTCAGTAGAAACCACTGTTCTTCTTCAGTCACAGTGGCCTTGGCCATTGACCTCTTGACCTCAACATCAATGAAGTTCTTCCTTACTCCAAGAACAAGCCATCCACAAATCTTGGTCCAGGTATGTGATGTAGAACTGTTATTGTGCAGAAATCACTTTTGATTCTTTCAGTCACTGTGACCTTGGCCTTTGACCTTTTCCTTACAAACCCAATTGGTTATTTCCTTACCTCAGGTGCAAGCACACCACAAAGTTTGCTAACTATAGATAATGGAGTAATCAAGCTGCCATGTGGAAACCATCTTTCTCCTTTTAATAACAGTGACATTGACCATGAACTTTTGACACCAAAATTGATATGGTTCTTTCTTAGTTAAACACAAAATTTGTTAACTGAAGATGGTACATTAACCAGAGTTACTGTGCAGAAATGAAATTGGTAAGAGACGGACAGATGCTCCATTGTGTTGGTATTTCCTTGAAAAATTTTAGACTACGCTATAACGTAAAAGCAAAACTCTACTCATGTGGACATTTTGTAAGAACCATATCCAGGCAGATTAAAATATACAAAGTACTACCTGACCAACTCCACTTAATTTAATGTGGAAACCTGGATCCGACTAGAGATTGAAAGGGAATACTGTACAACAATGATTATATTTTCAGACTTTTTGCTACTGTTCAACAAGTCTATAATTAATATCTTTTTCTGTCTTATGGTGAATTCATAAGGATTGGCAAGTCTCTCAACTGGATATCATAAGAAGTCTTTTGGATGAAAATCCCATGTCAATAAGACCATCCATTCAGGAGAAGAAGAAATAACAAGATTTTCAACATGAACACTATGGTTGCTATATTGGGTGTCATATCAGCACCATTTTCATTTAAGACCAAACCAGACACCATCATATGTGTTTTGGTGAAAACCCCATGTCAATATGAATTTTTGTTTTGGAGGAATAATGGCAAGATTTTCAAAATGGTTGCACAGTGGCCATATTGCATCTCATCAGTACTAATTTTATTTAGGACCAACGAGAAACTAGACACCAGTCTTGTGATAAAACCTCCATGCCGATATGACCATCCATCAAAGATGAGTAGCAATAACATATTGGAGCTCAGATCAGGACCATTTTCATTTAGGGTCAACCAAACGTCATATTAAGTGTTTTAATGAAATGTCATGTCAATATGACCATTTGATGAGTGGCAATAATATTTTTAAGCTGGCAAATGTTGGCATCCACATTGGATATTTCAGTAGCACCATTGTCATTTAGGACAAATTAGACAATGGGATGAATCTGTATATTAAGATTCATGGCAAACAACCAAGCAGTTTAAGAGTAGCAATAATAAGTCTTGTGCTAACAAATGGACGGACAATGAATGATGGACAAAAGGCCAAACCATAAACTCTTTGGGTCTATAACACACATAACTAAAAGTCACTTAGCATGATTGCAGAAAACATACACATGGGCTGAAGCTGTTCCATCATTTCTTCCTTGGTCCACTCCTTCTTTTCCTTGGCAAATGACAGTGTTGGGAGACTCAGTTTGGTGTTATTAGGGTAAGGGACATTCAGGTAGTGGACTAGAACAATATCTGGATTCTGTGTGGGAAAAAACAACATACATCATGAAGAATAAATCCAATTAGAATTATTGTTTGTTAATTATGTAGGTGACATGAAAACAAACCTTAAAAACCATCTTATGTATAGAACACACAAAGTGTACTGGCCATTTTCCACTGATGTCTGTGTAGTAACATCAGTTAAAATTCCATCACATTTACTGTCACCAAGGATTGCTATCAACATGCCAACAACCACAGTGATATCTGCTCCTTTAAGAATTTGTGTTTGACGTAGTTGAGTAGCTTTTGATATTCTAGCTCAAGTAAATTACATAAGAGTACAAAATTGATTTTGTATTATATTGCTACATTCCCTAAATCATGCATTTTATTGCTCCGTTCTCCAAATCATGTATTATATTGTTCCAATCTGTAAATCATGTATTATATTGTTCCGTTCATATTATATTGTTCCATTTTCTAAATCATGCACTAGGCTGCTCCATTCTCTAAATCATGTTCTGTGTATCAGCATTATCTAACTCAACAGCTGACAGGATAAACATTTATTGGGTAACATCTGTTTACAAAGCAATTATATTTCATAATTGATGAGTGCCTGAGATCTAGGGACAAATCAAAGTACTGAAAATACTGATGATTTGAAGAACTGATGTATTACTAATTTACATAAGTTAGATTAAAGTAAACCATTCCAGAGATATTATTCAAAAACATTTTCAGCCTCTTAAAACAGAGTGCTAAATAACATTTAAAATATTTTCTTTTCTTCATATGTCCCTAGAGAATTTATATTAACATCTGAAACATTACTGATGGCATTATTGTTGTGAAATGGATTTTCTATTATTGTTTCTAGTTAAACCTGTCAACAGTGGCCACCCATGGGAAAAGGCAAAAACTGGCATTTGAACACAGGTGACTTCTGTACACAGGTTCACCTCTTAAAATTTGTCTCTGAACAAATACTATCAACCAAATATCATTTTATTTCTTTACTTATTATTATTATTATTATTATTATTATTATTATTATTATTATTATTATTATTCCCTTATCAAGATTGTTTCATGGGCACAATTTGAAAATATAAAAAATTATATGTATATATTATTTCCCAAATGTAATTTCCACTCAAGATTACTGTATCCTATTTGCTGCAATTCATCCAATAAATTAAATCATCACTGACTGAAAATAATCATGAATCTTTGTTTGTGCACCATGATATAACAATAATTTCACTATTTATTTACAGTTTATGTATGACTATAAAACAAAGGACTGATTCTTTTGTTGGCCAAGTTGTATAAATTTCAATAATCATAAACCACTAACCCTAATGAAAATGGATGTAAGTCATTTCTCTTCTCATCAGAGATAGATTTTATTGACAGGCAAATAGTATAAGTTCTCAAACTACAGTGATACACTTGTCACATTAGGATATCTCTGCTACAATAACACAAGTACTTTCTCCAGAAATAAACTGCTTCAAACCTCAACCCTAATTATAAAAAAATGCCTTGCTTTTGAACTTGAAATACTGACACCTTTGAGTGACCATGTCAACATGACTGGAGTATGTGTATAAGCTCAATAAGAAATGTTTGAACATCAATTCACATGATGTTCCTTTTTCTAAACAATGCCTTCTTCCTGAAGCAAAAATTCAGTTTTGTACTGGCTGAGCACTATAGATATTTGCCTGTTAACACTTAAAGCCCCAATGCTGCCATTAGGTGCAAAACGTCATATATGCCAAATAATCTGAATAAAACTGAATCATGAAATATATTGGTCCAAAACATCATTGGATTCCATTTAAACCAGATAATATCGATGTTTCATCACATTATGAGCCATGTAATTTCTCCCTCGAACTGAGAAACATGGCCATTTTTACATGAGTATGAATTAATCCAATGCTGATTGGTGACATCCATGGGTGAACCGATTTCAGTCGAAAACTGCAACAAGTTTTGATGTCACTATTGTACACATAACAAGCTAACACCACACTGTCAGATGATCTTTAGCCCAAGTTTGCACTTCCATGCATATTCCAGTGGCCAAGCTGATCACCAATATTCACCTGAGTTATTTTTTATCTAATGCATGCTTTTTCTTCTCAGATCCGCATTAAAAAGGCGGGCATGCCTCTCTATTTGCTCTTAATTAAATGTGTGCACCACATGCAAATGTTCTTGTTATTTTTTACTAACTAAATCTGTCAGATGTATCACATCACAACTTTTGGAACACTCCAGAAAAAGATCAGAATTACGAGCCACTTCACTGAGTGAAGCACATCTTAATTCTAAACTGTATAATTGAATGTCGTTTAAACCTAACATCCTGTTTATTTCAAAGAACAGTTTATGTCAGACAGCTTTTTTAACAAATCATTTCCTTCCTAATGGACTTTAGTTAGATTGGAAGAAAGGTAAAATTTATTAAAAAATGGCTGCACTGGGGCTTTAAGGTCAACAAAAACCATTGTTTGGTTAAAAAATATACCTGGTCACTGTCTGCAGAAGGCAGGTGATTGTTATACACAGTACATTTACATAGGTAGTTTGCTGGGGGGAGGAGGAATAATATCGCTGTTACGAACAGGCGAGTGCATTCAATAATGAATAAAATTCTTGATCTTTGACAGGACTTGAAGCAAGAAACATTATTTCTACTCTAATATGTAGTCTTCTATCATTATATGCATCATGTAAAAACAAATTTTCTACTCAGTTACTTACCCAATCACTTTACTAAATAGCTGACTTTCTTTTCCAATACATTCCCCAATCACAATAATAGTAGGAGGAAAAGTTAGAGGCAGTGGGAAATACATCAGCATATAACCTCTTTCATAGACATCCGTCATTGGAAGGTGGTTTGAATTCCCTATACAATGAATAAACTGTTCTCCTAGTAAGATGAACACACATCCAATGGTCATATAAGGAGAAAAGAGAAGCTCTTACTAACACAGGGGGAAAAAAATCCAGAGGGAGCACTAAACCCACAAACAGACCCCCACCATGAAGTTGTGCTGATCTCAAATGTGTCTGGTAGACATCTCAGCCAAAGCCAATGGACACACCAATATTCAACACTTATCTCTGGGATGCTACATCTCAGAGATAAAAATAGGGGAGGGTTAATTGTGCATGACAGCAAAATGCATCTATCTTGAATCAAAACTGCATTCATATATGATACTCGCTGAAATAGCTCTAATTTCAAAACAGAAATTCTTATGAAGTTTATCTGGTAAAATGCAGAATATGCAGAGCACATTATCTACTTAAGCCACCTCTTCTAATCTGACCCACAGCTCTTCTCCATGTATTCCATGCAGTGCTTCAGAACATAAACACTGTCTTGTATTGTCACATCTCTTGACATGTTAATGGCAGAGAAAGAATGGATGACAACTTTTTTATTGCCTAAAGACAGCCACCAGTTTTAAACTATACCTGGTTGCATCATTAAGACCATAGAACCATCTGATCTCAGTTTAAGATAATTCAGGTGCAGAGAAAAGGCATGCCATTCACCACTTTACATGTCATGACTGAAGCCATCAGAAAGCATGCCTTGTAAGACAGCAGCTTCAATGAGGTTTCGGCTAAGGACTCCAACTTATCTGAGTTGAGCAAAGTTTTAAAACCATTGAAAGATTCCCCTTAGAAAACAAGATGAGTAATTTAGGCCTTTTAAAGTCAAAGGTGGCCTTCATGTCTGACAGGTTCTTGTGCTTGTCTATATTCACTCCTCCATGATCTCTGAAAGTGATGAAAATCATGAAGCGAAATCCCATGATTGTAACATCAGTCTGTGCCAGAGACAGAAATTAACCACATCAAAAATCCTTTTTTTGTTTCTACACCAGTCCCTGAAAATCTGCCATTTTCCAAACAAATCTTTAAAAGTGAAGGGCTTTCTTGCTCATGGGATTTTCTCCATAACTGATAAGAAAATCGACTAAGAAGTCTATCCAAGTAGGAAAAAAAATATTTGTGACTGGGGTTGCTGAGCAAGTTGAATTTTGCCAGGATTTTTCTGGGGATGTGCATTGTTAAGTTGGGTAGATTGTTAACCTAGAACTTGTCACATCTGAAGTTGTTACCAGAACTACTTTGCAAGTCTGGTCACTGATTTTCTGAATAACTTTTCATGATCTGAGCAGTTGGTGGATACGGCCCCAAATCCCCTCCCAATGGACTTCCAGAGTATCCCAGTCCAGGCTTTTGGATACAGGATGGGAGAGATAAGGTGAACAGCTTGTGATTTTACCTCATCGCAAAGAGATCTAACAGTGGATACTCCCAAAGTTTGCAACCTTCCTGAAAGATTAAAGGGTAAAGGGACTAATTAGTCCCTTCTTGACAGAGAATTTGCCAAAACAATGAGCATGCATCAAAATGTGTCTCATGTAGACTGTTATTATGTGTTGGGATCACCATCATGGAGAGTCCCAGGCCATGACACATATATTAGATGGTTTGGTCCCACCCTGTTTGCGGTAGGTGAGAACTACAGAACTGTCAACATTACTGGGATCAGTTTCTTGCAAACTTGGTTTCTCCAATCTGAAAGACGTTAGATATAGTCTTCATTTCCAGAATGTTTATATCAAGTGCCTTATTCTCAGGGCTCCAGTTGCCACTTACTGTGATGATGTGAGGTACCCCCACCCCACCCCCACAGACAAAACTGGCATCCATACAAACCAATGCATCCAATGTGGGGTTTCCCAGAGGAATTCCTACTATAACCCACCACTATTTATCTTCTCACTGATGCAAGACATTTTTATTTTGGTTGAAATTGTAATGTGCTGATCTAGATGACTGGGAAATGAGGCACCAATGTGCCAGCAGTCATCTGCCAAGGGTGCATATCCAGCTTAGATGAATAACATCCACCACTGTATTTACTAAGCTGAGGAGTTGCAGAAAGTTTCTCACAGACACCCCAATTCCTATTTTGAGATGGCCACTGAGAGCTTGAGAATCATATAGTTTGAAAGTCTATACCCAGGTGGAAAAAGTATTGGGAGGGGAAAAGATCCAACTTTTCCCAATTCACTACCAAGTGGAGGTGGTGAAAAGTGAGGCATGATTGTTCATTTATTGCAGTAAAACAAAATTTACCCTGTGTTTTTGGAAGATATCCAATTTTGTTTAATTCACCCCTGACAAGGAGGTCCTGAACAAGGAATGATGCAGCTTACCATTTTTGTAAATGTCTCTATGACAAGATTTTGAGACTAAAAGATAGAATTTACAATTGGTGAATTGTTCATGCAAGGTGAATCATAGAAAGTTGTGTGAGTTGGATGGGTAGGGACATGAAAGTATGCATTGGTCAAATCAAGACTGATCACAAAATCCACCCTCTTGACACAAAGGCAAATTGATTAAAAATGTTTCATGTTTTGCACCAGAAAAAGCATTTAGAAAAATCCAGCACTGCATGCCTGGAAAATAATGATGTCCTCCATTCAAATCTCTGCCTTAATAGGATCTGTTGGGGACTGAAGGGGAACACAGCAAGAGAGGAGGATGGATAAATAAAATCAGAAGCCCCGAGGATATTTTGTGGAAAAGATTGTTGGAGTCAAAAAAATGAAGGAGGTAAGATGAAGCTAGAGGAGAACCTCCTATGCTGCTTGCTTCTGCACTTCTTCAATATGTCCCTCAAACAACAGAGGTGAACTAACTAGAACGGAGCATAGAAAGAAAGAGTGTTGAGGTTTCAGAGATGACAAACACAGAAATGTGTTTCATTGCATTAGTCTCCAGATTTGATGAAATTTTAAAAGTACTGGTCATTGAATGGTACTCTGCCTTATTTATGGTTTGGCAACATAGGTTGTCAAATCTCAAGTGTGCTCATTACCCAAATAGTCCTCCGCACAAGAAAGTACCAGTGATGTCAAGTCAGCATTGATGACATCACCACTGTATTCTGCATAAGTTTTAACGCTGCATCAAACAACCAGTGGTTGACACTGTAGAACCGCAGAGTAGACATCTGTACTGCCAAAATGAGACACTTGGAACATAAATACTGTATACTGCCAACTGCGTGCAGTACTTGCATATACAATATGGTACAGATAAAGGCTTTCTAAAAAAAAGTCTTTAGATTTTTAAAGGACAACCAGAAATCACTATGGGAGACAGCAAATTAATGTATATTCTTCCTCATCTTCAATGTCTATCAAAACCTTGACTTTATACTTCTGGCTCACAGACAGTGGCAGAGGGCATTTGTATGGTGACAAATTCCAATAAATTCCACTATGGCCTTAGAAATGAATCTTGCCTATCCATGGTAGGATCAGAGGTAGAAGGCAGATCAAGGCTGCTGATGCAATCATAGTATCCACTGTCATCATCTGCCAAAGCTTCCAAGTCTGCATACAACATAACAAGAGGCAATCAAAGTATGCGTAGTAGTACCATTGTCCCTAGGCACTGGCAAGTATTTCCCATTAGATATGCTAATCAAGTCAGGCCCTCAAGCTGTGCTGAAGACATGGCAACTGATGTTATATGTTCTGCCAGGCTGAAGGAATGACTGGTAGGACAGAGGTACTGACAGACAGAAGGCTGGATGGCTGGTTGGCCTATAAAACAAACTGATCAGTTACGCCAATCCCCATATGGTTCCATATACACCACTCCCTCAATAACTCGTGCCCTGATAACTCGCGGACCCGCTTATAACGCGGGGTCAGGCGTGGATCCCATTTTTTGTAAACCACAAAATACAAAAAAAATTTATTCCTATTTCTTGAACTTGAAGAAAATCGCTATCAAAATTGGTAACTGAAACGTTGATATAACGCTCGTTTTATGGTCCAAAACGGTAGACAGGACCTGGAAATTTTAATCAACATTTTGAAATTATCAACTTTTAA
Organism: Megalonaias nervosa; assembly: GCA_016617855.1. NCBI lineage: Eukaryota > Metazoa > Mollusca > Bivalvia > Unionida > Unionidae > Megalonaias > Megalonaias nervosa. The sequence continues at coordinate 56,029 of JAECUM010000798.1, read as the reverse complement.
TAAGTCATATAATTGGTTACATTTTCTTCCCAAACGCCATTCTTAGTACACCATAATTAAAGATATTCAAGGAAATTTCGATCAATGAAAATGCAACTTACACATAGTCTAGGCTGTACATTAATATTTAAATGCCAATTAAGTAAATTTTATTAAGTGAAATTTGTTTTATAATTCTATCTTTTAGTTTCTCTTAAGTGTAATCATCATAAATGTAATGTGTATTTAAATGTAAAATGTGTCAATCTACCATTACAACAATGTCCACAAATGTTTCTCTGAGAACCTAATTAAGTGCCGACCGTGTATTGCTAACTGACTTGTGGAAGTATCTGTTGTATTGTTGCACTCAATTAAAAGCGGGGCCCCGAGTGGCCGAGTGGTCTAAAGCGCTCACTGTTACGGATTACTGCCATCTCACCTCTGTCTGCGTGAGTTCTAGTCTCAGGCTCGGCTAACGTGGGCACATGAGAAAGCCTGCCAGTAGCTTCTCGTGGGTCGGTGGTTCTTCCCTGGGTTTTCCAGGGTTCTTCCTCCACCAATTATACTGGCCGCCATGTATAGCCTATCTTGTGCTGAAAAATGGCGTTAAACCCTACAACAACAACAACAACAACAACAATTAAAAGCTGACCTCCTTTCTATTATCACATTAATCATGTCTGTTGAATCAAATAAAGGAGGTGGAATAAAAGAAAAGTTAAAAGGCATGCAAATCCTGCATACTTAAATTCTAGCGGCCCCGGTCGTTATGTTGGGTGAACACGCTTCAGTTGATCATTCGAACACTGTTATAAATGTTATTGTTTATGTAACATAATTAAGCTACCTTAAATTAACTGACACATTCTTATCTGCGATCAAAGATAGCAAGGCAACCAAGCGAAAAGAATACTTCATAAAATAAAGAGCTTGGTTTCACATTGTGGGCCAGAGAGTTTCAGAGAATTCCTGAACTGGCACTTACAGATGTCCTCAAGGATGATAAGAAGTTTCACTATTACTTCCAATGAAATCACGACATCAATATTGTACTAATTGAAAAAAAAAAAATTGAGTTTTGATGTAGACGATTGTCTTATGAAATAAAAGTTGCTAGTTTTTGAAAAAAAAAGGAATCTTGTTTGGTGCTGTATCGTCAGTTAGTCTAGTTCCCAATTACTTTGACTCCCAAATTGGCATTATACTACTAAACACACACCAGGAACCAGACTAATCAACAAAACAAAAAGCAGTGATGTAATACACCGATGTTTTCACGTACACATGATGGTTGCTGAAACCAGTTGGAACAATCTTTCACATGTTGGACATTTTGAAAATAAACATTATTTATACCGAAAAATGAACAATTTCATTAGAAAAAGCATGTTATTCACAATTATTATCGACATGATTGTAAAACGAGGATTCAGTCATTAAAAAGCCCAGTTCCATACCCACCCCCCTGCAGTTTTCTCGATGTCTAAGCTGATTTTTTTCAATTTGCTGAGGTCCCTTGGTAACTCGTGCCCTGGCTTATAGTGCGGTCTATGTTTGTGACCACATTGTTATCGAGGGAGAGGTGTGCTGTGGTACTGATGGCTGGTATGCAGCAATGCCCATGAAAAGGAATGATCCCTGATCATCTGGTACACATGGTACTTCAGATACCTGGATGGCATATGACAATGATGGCTGGTAACAAAAAAATTGGCTAGATCAGTTTTATATCCCATACACATAACCTAAGGTCTTACTCGGGCAAAATCTTAAACTGGTAAACAACCACTTAGTGGTGGTTAGGGAGGTAATGAGTAAGAGTTTTTTCCCTTTGTCTGTATGATCTATATAGATATATAGATAGATGGGTCTTTCAGGGATTGCTGGATTGTAGAGGTAGTGTAGCTTATTGCCCAATGTTCAAGTGATTGTGAAAATATGTAATTGACAGAGAAACATTTATTCATGCTTCCATAGCCATCATGAGACCATTAATTCAAATTTTATTCATAGTGAAATAATATGAAACTTTCCAGTAAATTGGCCTTGTGAATATCATAAATATGCAGTACACAACCTCTACTGATAAACAAGAATGTGTGTGACCATGCTTTCATGTGTTTCATGAGAGGATTTTAATTCCTCATGTTTTACGGAATTTTCTAAAATCTGAATAGCAGCTTGTCTTGGTAAAAGCAAATAAATACTTTTAAGATTTGTCACAGAATAACATTTTGACCTTTTAATTATTCGCCTAATAATCCTCAATCATATTTACATCAATCTTTGAAAAAAGTAATTATTTCATAACGTTTAAATGTGATAATCATTAATTAATTGATATATGTATAATCCACACTAATAAGAGTAAGAAGAAATTGTCTTTTCTTCCAATAGTTGATATGAGCCACCCAGTAAATAACAAGTGCCATGGTGACAGAGAGTAAAACTTGTAAGGCTAAGTCACTAAAATGACCACAATTTTTTGTCCTTTGTGACATAAGTCCTTTAAATAAAGGCTGAATATAAAGATGAAAAAAAAAAAAAGGTTCACAACGTTTTCCTTCATGAGCAGGTACCCATTACATATTATCACTGTGTTGTCCATTAAGACTGGTTTCACTGAATATTCAATATTTTCCCTCATAACCATGTCACGAATGATTAAAACTCAGTGGTGTTGTCAAGCTGAAGAAAAACCAACATCTGCTGTAAAACATGTCACTACTTTTATCAAATGCATCATACCTGCAGAAGCCAGTAACATCTTCGATGAAATGTATTGAGGATAGCTGAGTGGACATAGGAGCCATAGATACACTGAAAATAAAATAGAGCTAGTAGCAATGGGTGCATCAAAAATTGCCCCTCTCTTTTCAACTTACTCAGCAAGTATATAAATAAAAGAACTTTTGTTGGAAAAACAAAAACTGAAGATGGGCAAATGACGAAATGGAATCTCATAAATATATACATTCATTATAACTTTGACTGAAAAGCAATATTTCTTAGTAAAGTTATGCTATAGAAAGCAAAGTTAGAAGGATGGGCAATGAGAAGCCATAACTCTCCTACCAGATAATGTGAAAAACATGAAATTAAACTCATTCAAGGTCTCATCAAATATAAAACTGCACGCAAAATCTGGTTGAAATGCAACCAAGCTTAGTCAAGTTACATCGTAAAAACCCAAGTCAGGAGGATGAGTTATCAGGGGGGCATAGCTCTTACAAATAAGACAGAATCCACACAAGGCAATGTAATTTTATGCAAAAATGTGCATGCAAAATTGTATCTCAATATACTTAATGTTTCTTGAAGTTAATTGTCATAAGCCATAATTCTATCCAAAATGGAGCCAACAAGACAAAATCCATGGTTCATACAAAAATCCCGATACCAAATTTAAGTACTTTGCAAAGTCTGTTATAATTTTTTCAAGGGCTTACTTAAATTAATTTATCCACTTTTAAAGTAAAATTTTGAAAACTTTTTAATGTATTTGTGTCAAGCCCATCATTCAAATAAAGTGTGAATAGTATATCTTGAAACATAACATCAACATACATGCATTAATAGCAGGGTGAAAACAGTTAGCTGGTACTAATTTTCCAGTTGCATATGTTCTTTGTCAAAACACTACATTGTAACTTCTGAGCTCTGTCCAATCTTTATATCGTACTTCTTCAGGATTTTACCATGTCACTAAACTTGTATTCCTGATTATTTAATTCCTGTGCCTTTTCTATTGATTTTATTTTTTAAGAAAACTGAACAAATAGTACATGTAAGTTGACTGTACTTTCTGACTTTGCACTATGGCTGTCAGTTTAAGCTACAATCACCCCACAAACCGTATAATACACCAAGATAGGTCTGGAGGCTGATTTATCAGATTTCAGGTAAAGGAGGGTGATATAGCATGAATATGGGTTCTCATCTTTTTTCTCAGAATTTCTTCAAAAAGCAGGCAACAGAATCAATGTTCACCATGTTTCATATGCCCATTGCATTCACTTACTTATAGGAACTAAGCTTTGGGAAGTCTTAGTAAAAGTGCATCAAAGTCTGGCCATAAGAATGGAGATATTACTGTAGGTATATGAATCAATGTAATCAATGAAGGATTTGAACAATCATTATCACTCAGTTGTCCCAAAACAATTAAAAGATACAAATAAAACACTTAATAATATTAAGTCACAAATTTGGGAAAATCAAATGCAAATCTAAGGCTTTTCTGACTTTTCACCGTCTTTTCCCACCTTTTCTAATGTGTAAAGATAAGACATCAAATAAAACTGTTTTTCAAGACCTGTATGAACCGTAAGACCCATTACGGGTACCTGCGACAATGTACACATCAAACTGCGTCAGATATCTTGAATAATTCCTGAGCTGATTAATATGTCATATATTTCCATTACTAACCTCTACTCCCTGAACTTTCAGTTTCATGTGATCTTCCCTGATAGTTTTTCCATCTTTCCTTCTCTTCCAGCAGTACCCATCCTTTCGATACCTGACCTGGTTACGATTGAACAGCAACATAGATCCTGTTGGAGGCCTGCAATGTTTCAAGAATCTAAATAAGCAATCATCAGCTACCAAATTTATCAATCTCACCACCCAAACAACAACATCGGTCTTTTCAACTGCTTAAGCTTTTTGGGATAAACTCAAAATCTCAATTGGTTGTGTGTATAAAATAAGCGAAGCTACTCTGACCAAAAAGAAAAACTGCCAAGACAAACAGTAGATACATCAGCGTCATCACTGCACTACATCATTTTCACAAAAACATCGATGCATACCAAACTGCCAGCAGAAACTTACCTTGAACTGAACATGATTTTCAAGATGGCATTTTCCGATTTGAAGCAATTTTCACCTTTTACTGTAACATAAGCACTCTTTTATGAAAATGATGTATCACACCAATTTTAGGCATTGAAGCAGTTTTTCTTGTTCAATTTCTGATGGTACTTTATTGTTGCTACTGACAAATAAAGCCACTGCCAAGAAGCCTTAAGTGTTCCAAATGCTCCTGACACGCAATGGTGAGACTCATTCATTAAAGGTGTTAAAACTTTCTGTAATAATCAATAACAAACTTTTGCTACCATATTTTCTGTACAACTTCAGACACTATTTGCTAATAAGGACACCAATTTTGTTTTGCTGCCAAAGCATTTTTTAATACCTTGCATTTTTCGGACACTGCTTTAGAAGATTACTTATGTAATGATGTCTTTGGACACAACTGTGGTTCTTCAAGACAGACAGGCTGTCATTTCTTTTGGTCTTTGGATAAATGACTTGTTTATCTTCAGAAATAGCCTCAAATAATTAAATGTATGAATCAAATTGCCACAAGTTCTTATAGTCACATTTTGGATTTCATTAGGTCATTGACACATATATAATGATTAATGTTTATTTAAACAATATTAGCCACCCAGTGAAAACAAATTTCCATCCGAACAACATACAAGATTATGTTGCTCTATATAAAAAGTGAAAACTATTTAACGCTTTCATTGTGAATAACATTAAAACTAGTCACATAAGTCAAATAAGTAATAATTAATTTCAATGGATAATAATTAATGTTTTTATGAGTGGCAGATGCTGATGCGATTAAAGCACAGTTGATTCATTTACTTGCCATGTAAAGTTCTGTTTTTCAATTTTGAGTGTGTGTGTGTGTGTGTGTGTGTGTGATTTGTATTTTTAATGAAGCTTTCAAATTTTTCAGTCATATCGTTACAATGTCTGAAGTGTGACAGTTGATAGTGATGTCTAGCACTGGGGAATCTTGCCACAGACATTTAGCATCATGTCCCACCCAATCACATTATCCTGACACCAGACCGACCAGTCCTAGCACTAACCTCTTTATGCTGAGCACCAAGCAAGGCAACTGCAAGGACCATTTTAATAAGTCTCTGATATGGCTCAGTCAGGGTTTGAGACCCATGACCTCCCCGCATATGCTCTAACCACTAGACCACTGGATTTGTTTAATGTTGGTTTTTATTAATTAATGTAAGTGTGATTACTTTGCTGCATAACTTATCGCAGAGACTAAAACAGTGTGACCGTGCTACAGCACACTCCATTTATAATTTCACCAATTTCTTAAGTATTGTGCCAAAATAAACATTATCAGAAATATGAGTACCTGAATCATTGGCTAGGCCTTTTGAGAATTCTGATCTCAGTTTTTTGTTGAAAGATGTCAGCTCATAAGTGTTAATTTTATTATTATTGATCCATGAACAATAAAACCATTAAGTCTTTTTTGTGTTTGTCTTCAATGCATTCTGTGTACAACTGTTGCTTAAACAACAGCAGATATATGCTTGTTCTTTACGCTCCATACACAACCAAGCACCAAACAATGTGGTGGTTGATACAAGATTATAACCTGAATTTATAAATCAATTAATTTAAGAACACTGCAAATCATCAAAGTCAACTGAATACCTAAAACCTGTTCAAACTACGTAGCAATAATTTATAAAACACAAAAAAATCAAAAGCCACCAACACATGTGCGTAACTTGGTGTCGTTGTTAGACACAGTCAGTTGACCAGTGAATAATATCATCCATTCCCAATAAAAATGAACCCATTGTAGATTGAAAATTACTTTTGCTGTAGTTGTTCAAATAAATAGGTGTACAACTTTAAATTAGTGGGCATTTACAATGGATAAGAGTACAATGAAACATAAGGCTTTTGCTGTTAAAGAGAAGCTTGATGCCCTGGACAGAATTAAGTCTGGTGTTAAACAATCACAATTAGCTAGAGCTGTTTTAAAGAGCTGACTATCCAAGGACAGCAAATGTTACTGTCATAGAAAGCAGAAGAAAATCAATTCATTTTTCAAAATACCAATCAAGTATTATGATTCACAGATGAGAGCATTTTAGCAGCATGAAATTTATACCAATACCATTTACTGACCTTGGGACATACTTAACCATAAATGTGCTTCATCTTCCTTAATTTCCTATGATTTTTTCCAATGAATTCCAATACATAATGATCTTGGACAAAAGTCTGAATATATAAATCTGTGTGCATATTTCTGATGGAATTACATGTATTATTGATTGGTGGGTGAGTACATGTGAATATGTACCAATGCATTGTTGTTCTCTGAATAAAGTAAAATATTATACTTACAGTCTGTATGTTCCACTACATGTGTATTTATCATTTAATTTGCACTGATTTAAGAAGGTAACTGAGCCAATGAAGCATGTATTTTTGCACCCACTTTATTAATCCATCAACACCATTTTTTTTGGTGCATGCATCATTTTCTTCAGGTAACTGACTTGGTTGGTTATAACACAGTTCAGTACATAACATGGTCAAGTTTTATGGACCCCAACCATCGCGTTATCGCTGAGATACACTGTATAATACATGTCACTTTAGCTGCTTGGGTTTGGATATCTTGGCATTTGTTTTTTGATACAAAATGAAATATTTGTGTATTTTTGCTGACATAAAAAGAAGGGATTTTTTTTTGCCATCTGAAAACATGCAGAAAATATAGTAAGTTACATATATTATTCCAGTTTCATATACTGTGTATTTCTTCTTACAAAAATATGTCTGACACTGAGATTTTATGCATCCCCCATCCACGCATACAAAATAACTAGTGTTTAGTGTTTACCTTGGGGACTGGGCTATCACAGACACGATTCCTTTATAAAGAGCTAGGCAATAAAAGTGATAAAGGCTGGAGGGTAAGCAAAGAAAATTTAATCATCATTTAGAAATCAGACTGCAAAGGAAATAGATCACATGTATATTTGTGGTTATTGTTTAACCTAAACCAATCAACTAAATTCCAAATTAACCCCATGTAAAACATACATGCTGCAGCAATTTTTTATTTAACCAGACTGCTATACATAGAAATTCTTTGTACTGGGGACCAATTATGGCTACCAATGAGCACAATGAACAGACAGATGACCACTTTATAAGATAGCATATTCATACAGCCAAACATTATGGAACCAATGAATCTGACCATTACCAGCAGGTTATCTTTATATAAAGGTGACCGCTAAAACAGGTTTTACTGTAGGATTCCATCCACTTCTTAAAATTCAGATCACTCTACAGCAATTATTTTATATCTGATATTCATCTGTCTTAACCCACCAAAGCACGCACAATTAAATCCCATACTGAAGTTTTATGGTTCTGTTATCACTTGTTGTGTTACAGAAATGTGCATGCAATTTTGAAAAATAATGCAGAAAATAAATTATATATACCTCACTTTCAGCTCCCTCTGTTGCCATTCTTTATGTTTGTCAAAAGCAATTAGGATGGAAGCAATTTCCTGAAAATTGTAAATAAAAAAAATATGTAGAGAAACACAGGTGCAGACACAAACAACAAAAGTCTAGTTCTGATCCAAAGTTTAATTTACTAAAGTTAACAGTGAATAAAGAAGGCATATAATAACCTTTGACAATGATTAGCATCATACCTGCAAAAATACATGTAACTGCATAATGTAAAAACATTTTTTTTTTACACTTTTCAAACATTATGTTTTTAAGTTTATGACAGTTGTTCAGTTATTGTACAAATCACATGGTTCATGTAGGGATTCAACACCGACTATTTCAGTAATGGGTGTCATTTTTTAAAATTTGATTCTACATACCTTTAAGTGGCAAGTATTCACTTCATTTGGATTCATATACATCCATATTCCTTTGGAAGGTCATTAATTAAACACCCTGATAGGCGCATATGACAAAATCAATGTTAAAGTATGTAGACATTTTTGGACAAAATGAACCTAAAGGTTTGATCCAGTACAATCCGGATTGAATGTCATGTGCTGTGATGTCACAACGAGAGTTACGCACATTGATAAACAAATTCATACTACCCTTACTCGTGACGATTCCACTCAACGCGCTCTTATTTTGACCCAAGCTTAGTACATGGCCACCACTGTAAAGGTCCATAGCGATAGATAATTTTCATCTGGAAGTTTCTTGGTGACAGATAAGGTGCAGAGCATTCAATAATCAGGACTGAATAGACTTTGGTTAAAGAAAATTAGTGTTAAATTTTAAAAGAACAATCTATATTTAATTTAAAACAGGTAAATGTGCATACATGACCCATGTGACTTGAAGTATAGATGATGACAATTCTGTGCTAGATGATAACATTACAATCCATAAAAGGCCAGTATGATGGTACAACAGTAATTAAACAATCTTTTCATGAATTAGAAGCAGGGAAGGGAGCTGGGATTATTTTCCTTCAAGCTGTATTTCTTTTGTTCCTTATTAAAAACAATATATATTTCACCAAGATGATGAGACTTGGACTAGATTTTCTGTTTTCTTTTAACAAATCCCTTCTTTGATAACATGGTAAGTGCCAAGGGATCCATCATGATATTTCCAAGGCTCTAATGTTGGTGTAGACACAGGTCCTGGCACAAAAAAGAGGTCTAGAAAATTGATTTAGTTACGCTTCCTAGGGGCAAGAATCATGTCTAATCTAAATTCACAGAAATAATGGTCAAGATAATTTTTTCTGGCTCAGATCCAGAACCACTTGTAAATCAGATCAATCTATCCAACAGAAGGGAAATGTCTGCCCTAGATTAAACAAGAATGGACAACTTTTATGCAACATATATGAGAATATCCTCCCAATTCAATCTTTTTCTTCAAGTTTTCACTGGAAGAAAAAGGTCATTTATCTTCTATTGCATGTGTGTGATGTGTGTGTGAATTGGATTTTTAACATAGCTTTTAACAATTTTTCAGTCATATTACTACAATGTCTGCAATGTGGCAGTCTATAGTGATGTCTAACACTGGGGCATCATGCTACTAGACATATAGCATCATGTCCCACCCAGTCACATTATCCAGACACCAGCCCGACCAGTCCCACTAACCTCTTAATGCTGTGTGCCACACGAGGCAGCTGTTAGTACCATTTCTATAAGTCTTTGATATTACTCGGCTGGACCTACCACATCCGAGGCGGACACTCTAACCACCTAGGCCACCAGAGTGGTATCTTCTATTGCTATTATTTGTTACAGAAGATATTGATTTCCACTATGTGAGACAAACTTTTTCTGATCTGAGCTGATTAAGAAACTTTATGATGATGCACCACCAAAAAAATTTGGGATATTTAAATAACATCCAGTTGTTGTACAAAAATTGGCTCTGACTTTATATTTGTAGATTGTTATGTTTTTTTCCTTGATTATTCAATTTACATACCTTTAAAAAAATTTGTACATCTTTACCTTTTATTTTTTGTCTTGTATGTCTACATGTTTATATTTATTGTAAGGATTTACCTTCCAATTTTTGTTCAGGGATGGAGGGCAATTTTTATCTTTACATTTTTAGAACTTAAAGTTCTACCACATTATAATGCTCTTAACTATAATGCAATTCCGGATATAACACCTGTAGTACTATGGACCCCAAAATCAAAATTATATAAAACAAAAATTTTTTAATTACAAAATTATTTTAGACATCAGCTGAAACCTTTACATCAAAAACCATGGTACTGATTTGGACATTACCAGAACGTGTTTTTACAGTCATGATTTAACTCTAATTAGCCACTGTTGTATTCAGGCAAAATAAGATATTGTTTTCTCAACAGGCTATTGAACACCCAAATTTATCCATGTCTCTAATAAACCATAATTATCATTGTTCTTTATCAACTACTGGCTAAAGTACACATGACGGTCGAATTTTGCCTTTAGCTCTAAAGCCACTCCAGCAGATCAGAGACTTTATCTTCGTAAACGCAGCTCACTGATTATGCAGAAGACCAGCTTATTGTCGGCCATTGTTTACTGACACATGGAAACTGATCACAGATTGGATCAGCAGTGACATGTCTTTTGAACTTACAGCTGCTTTCTGTAATCTGTCACAGTCCAGAAGAGATAGATGTTCATTTGCATACTGTGTCTATAATACAAATAAGGTCCACTCGCACGTTCCAGTGAAATCAGATTTAAAAGTGACTTTAGTCTTCTCAGGATTTACGAGTGAATTACGACATTTGATCTCGCAATGGATATGTCCTGGAAAAGAAAAGCTTGTTTTGTCAACAGGATTGTGATTTCAAGGGATTCATGGAAGATGCTGAAGAGCATAAGCTGTGCTACAGGGACATTTTAACTCATTTGACGATGTTAGCAGTGGATCAAAATTTTTTAGTATTACCCCACTGTTGAATGTAAGACTTATGCTGATATCATCCAGTTCTTTTAGGTGCTAAAAGAGAAAATCTAGATTCCGATCAACAGGAAGTAGGATCTACTATTGACAATGAACAGAAGGACTCGCTGCAAACACCAAATGCTGTTTCCGATGCCATATTAGTATTCAATAAATGACTGATCTGGATTAGACATGTAGGACACCGAGCCCTTGAAAATTACACAACTGACAAATATAATAGACTTTGCTAAAAAATGAAAAAATAAAAAACAAGAAAGATCCTGTCTAAAAAATCCTAAAAACACACTGCTTATATATACTTATTATTCTATTTGGATTAATACATCTTGTGAACAAACATGTTTGTTTCGTATATCATTGGATTTTAAACAGATTACATACATGTATGTTAAGTTTGCCATTTTTTCCGTCATTCCGTGTTCTGGAATTGCGAAAAGAATGCTGTACATTATGTACTGAAAATGAGATATTTTATTGATTAAAAAAATGCTTCGACATTACTGAGTGTACTTGTTACAGATAGATGTTCATTCATTTAATCGCAAAATGGGTGCAGAGGTGGTAGATATGTGATTTTGATCTCCTAATTATAAAGGAAGGACACAGTTAATGTCAGGGTGCATTGGCCTGAAAACAGCCTAAATTTAATCATTTTTTGCAAGTGATTACAACATTTTTAATCACTTTAAACTTGATGCAGCTGTATATAGAATATATGGCAAATACATCAACTAACAGTATTATTATGCATTTGACTAGCATTTTGTTTACACACACACACACACACCCCCGATGAACAAGTATACTCAACATTCTTTATCATTTTCACTATACCACTGTTCGGTACAAAATGCAATTGGCAGTTGTGGACCCTGACTACTGCATTATAACGAGGGATATCTGTACCTTTTTTAATCATACAATGTACTCAACACCTTGCTGACATGCCATAAAACCACATACATACATACATACATACATACATACATGCATACATACATACATACATACATACACACATGTACATCTGCCTATCTGCCTCTGTGTGTGTGTGTGTGTGTGTGTGTGTGTGTGATTTGGATTTTTAATGTAGCTTTAACAATTTTTCAGTCATAACGCTATGATGTCTGCAGCGTGGCAGTTTATAGTGATGTCTAGCATTGGGGCATCATGCCGCAGACATGTAGCATCATGTCCCACCCAGTCACGTTATCCTGACACCAGCCCGACCAGTCCTAACATTAACCTCTTAATGCTGAGCACCAAGCGAGGCAGCTGTTAGTACCATGTTTTTAAGTCTTTGGTATGACTCGGCCAGGGATCAAACCCATGACCTCCCACATCCGAGGCGGATGCTCTAACCACTAGGCCACCGGAGCGGTGTCTATCTGCCTGTCCATACATACATATATGCATGCATGCATGCATGCACACACATACACATACTTATCCTCTATATTCTAACAGGTTTAAACATAGAGGAATTTAAAGACAAAACATATTTGCATGAACCATATATACGTGCTTTTAATTCGAATCCAACACAAATAATATAGAACCTGATCTGATATCACATAATGCACCAGCAGATCAGGGTCTGTTTGTTCTACTGATTAGTCCTAACAAACTGCATACACCAAGACCTGCCTGCACATTATGTGATGGCAGATCTGGATCTGGGCAGTTTGCAGTTGAACTCAACTTGTGAGTATCTATGAAAATGTTCAAAAGATAACCAAGCCCCATAACACTGAAATGTCCTCAGCACAAAATTTTACCAAGATCAACAAACTATGTCAAACTAAGTGTTATAAACCAGGCGAGAAAATTTGTTGGACAAAAAGACATGCAACAAATGTAACTACAGGACCTTAATGGAAGCTGTAGGTCCCACTACAAAAATTACAAATTAACAGAAATAACAGAAAATACAGAATAAAAAATGCATTCCACTTATTCAGCAGCCTCAAAATGGCCAATTATCATCATCATCATCATCATTATGAGAAAACACATCAAGAAAACCTAAGCCATGGTCTGACAATACAGAATCCTTGTCACTGTCAGTTCCAGTACTGACCCCATTAGTTTCCTGTGTCACTTCCTCTTCAACAATGTATATAGCATTAAACAAGTTGGTCTGACTACTTTCTGAACATACAGTCAAGATTTAATGGGTAAACAATGTGTTCACTTGTTATCAACAATCACTAGCAGGTAAGACACAGCAAAATAACACAAATATATTGTATAGAACATTCTGATTTGGCAATATGGACCCCACTTCATTGACTTTTCAATTTTCAGCCAATCATTTAGTAAAAAGTAACGGCAAACAAAAAGTCTTAGCATAAACTAATGATGTTTAAACTTTTCACTTCTGAAAGGATCTGCACAGTCCAACACCAAAGACAAAAACAGAAAAATTCAAAGGTTACACTTTTGCTGCATAAATATTAAATATTATTATATTGTTTTAAATTTAGGATTTGCTTTTGACCAGAAGGATTGATGTTCTGCCAAAGTTAGAACAGTGGACACAATTTCTAATTTTTCTAATGTTCAAACAACTTGAAACTGAGTAGCTAAGTTGTCAGATATTTTCTCTTATAAATTGCTTTTTTATCAATTTTATGAAAATGTGTTACTACTTGTTTCTGAAAATAACCATAAAAGGTTAATACAAATTGTTGAGGAAACACTAATACATAAAACAAAATCTTGCAGGCTCCAATACAGGCATAAGAAGTCTCGAGTCTGAGTTTAATTTTGGTGCTGGACTGTCATGTGACCATAGCATTATCTCTTTCTGAAACTTTCAATCAACTGCTTGGTGCCTTTAGGCAGAAATTAGCAAGTGATAGCCTGTAATTTGATGGCTGCAAGTTTCATGCGCCATCCGATTCAGATGAAATCCTACTACAAATCATTGACTGATGCTACAAGCAGGTCATACAGTCACACTGGAGGTCATGTCCTGCTCTAATAAGTATTCAAAGACTTTCCCAACCAAACAAAATCCACAGTTCAGACAGTTCTGGTTCCTTCACTGGCTATGCCTCCAGTTTCTGTGCACATTTGGTTATTTTTTTGGCATGATTTTCTGGAAACTGGCAAAAAATCTACAATCATGCATGCTAAAATTAGTATTACAAATTAAGCAAAATTTAAAAATTGAAGATTGGTTCATCATAATCAGTTGGTTACAGACATTTTCTGTTGTTTTTTTTCCATCAGACACATATGGAGGAATATCATTTTATTACTTGGGGCAATGTACAGTTTCAAGCAGATAACAATTTATGTGGGCATTTTATTCACCTCAAAACATCATATAACAAGTCTACTTTCATGGTGGATTAAAATTTTGAAACTTTTTTGACCCAAGAAATAAACTACATTAAATTAACCACAAAGATTTACATTTCACAATAAGAGGTGCCTTCAATCTCAGTAAACATTATTAAAAGTAATCTAGACCTTGATTGTTTACCTCAAGCTGAATTCCTACATATATTTTGCTCTGTACAGGTATATAAGGAACTGAGAAAAAAAATGAAATGGAGAAAAAAGACCACTGTGTAAATGTTTTTATTATAAAGAGATAGTAGAACAGGGAGGAAAAACAGAAAACTGTACTGTGCATTTATTGAAACTATGTAACAGAAAAGAGATAAGAATCTTCATATTGAAATAAAGGAAATACCCTTGGTATTTAGAAAAGGAAAATGTTGAAACTGAATCAACTACCAGTACATCCAGTCATTTAACAGTTCAAAGCATTCTTTACTGTTTTGAGACAAAACTCCACAATACTATTCTCTTCCTCACATAAAACCTTGTCAAACTGCCTCTTTTCTTTATACAGGAAGCAATGGTAGGTCAGTTGGTAAAGTCTTGGACATATAATCCAAAGATCTTAAGTTCGATATTAGCTCAGGCTGGCCGCCCAAGTCTGTCATGGTGAAAACACTTAGCTCCCATTTCCTCTAAATGAAAGTGCTGCTGAAAACCAACCGACCAACATCCTTTACTTATAGTATGTTAGAGCTTAAACATTATTTGAAAACAAAGCCAGTGTGAGGTTTGTCTGTGAAATTTAGAGAATTGTTAAGCTGGCACATCCTTGTTCCTAGCTAGTCTAATGTCATGGTTCAGTGGTATGATTGTTCACTTGCCTGACACCTGGGTGAAAGATTTGTTTTGGTTTGGTGTTTTACAACACAGCAACACAATTAGGTTATTTAGTGCTGAGACAACTGGAGACAAGTGCAATGCCCCAAGGACATGTCATGGGGGTTGCTGACACTGGCTAATCCAATGGCAGGATTCAAACCCATGCTGTTACAGTTGTAGGTCTGCCAAACTAATGGCTAAGTCACCATGGCTCTTGTCTTGATAACTCAATAAAAGAATACATTTAACATCAGATTTGTGAGTTTTGTTGCCCAAACAATAGTTAATTTGATTAAATATGAAAGAATAAATGATTCTCAACTCTTCTGTCAGATAAAAGCAACTGTCACATAAACAAGTACCAGATGCATGTGACTAGACTCTATATCACTTTTAATTTTGTTTCCTAGTTCATACATGGGAATCATCTCCACAAAAACTTTTGTGTGTGTGTGTGTGTGATTTAGATTTTTAACGTAGCTTTAACAATTTTTCAGTCATATCGCTACGATGTCTGCAGTGTGACAGTTTACAGTGATGTCTAGCACTGGGGCATCATGCCGCAGACATGTAGCATGATGTCCCACCCAGTCACATTATCCTGACACCAGGCCGACCAGTCCTAACACAAACCTCTTAATGCTGAGCGTCAAGCGAGGCATCTGTTAGTACCATTTTTGTAAGTCTTTGGTATGACTCGGCCGGGGTTCGAACCCACGACCTCCCACATTCGAGGCGGACGCTCTAACCGCTAGGCCACCGGAGCGGTTCAAAAACTTTTGTGATTCAAACTATCTATGTAACATATCTCAGAAGGAGCATTCATCTTGATGATGCTACTGAATGCAAAAAGTCTATCCAAGACAAAATCATGCATTAATATCCTGTGTGACAGAGGAACTTGTTTATTTCATTCATCACATTTTTTTCTTTCTGGAAGACCTGGCCTTGCTCTGGTTTGCTGGCAACTTGCTAGAAAGTACCTATGATGCCTTCTGGCAGTGTAATCAGTCAGCTGTGATTTAAGTTTGCCCAGAAGAACCAATGACCATTCCTGGAACTGTATGGGGGTGGGTTGGGGGTAGAGTTCTGTGATGAGGAAGAAAACACTTTAATCTTCACACACTTGTAAGAGAGATGGCTCTACACTAAATTCCATGTATTTAAACCCACAAAGTATAAAAAGAGTCATAAATGCTCACACTTGTTGCACACCTGACAGGTTGGCAGGTGTCCCATGACACCTTCTTGTGACCACACTTGCCAATTTGCTGTGGCACTACTGAAAATGGTTGAATGATACTACCCAACAACAAAATAATAAAGTAGAACAAAAATGTCAAGGGTAAAAATAACAGGGATTAAATTTATGCAAGCACTGCTAAACTAGTGTGTACAGAAAACATGATAAATAACCAATTAAATGACCAAATATAGACACCAATAAAGAACTAACTATGCAGGTTTAAAACCCCAACTGCAATTTAAAAAAAGGATCATGCTTCTAGTATAGTATATTTATGGTAATACTGCCTCTGATCATGCGGCTGGATTGGCTTAAGCAAGGCAAGACAATCCAATTGCTAATTACAAGCAGCATAAACAATTAACACCCCTTTGATTATGTTGGCAGGGTCAGTTGGCTTCAGTGTTTTAAGTCAGTCAACAGGGAGTATAATGTATGTGATTAGAACCAATGCCAAAAGGATCACTGAGATTAACTGATTATAGCTGGATTACTAAAGAGCTGAATCAGCATAAAACAGGGTCACTTGGTTTCAGTATTGCAAATCTGACAAAATGTGTAAGTGTACTTTATCTCCCAATTCTAAAATGCCAAAATTGTAGCAAATGAAATATCTCACAAAATTAAATGATGAATGGAAATGGGAATTTCAGTGATTGGAATTGAGTTCAAATACCATGAATATGCATTCTGCCCTTCCCAAAAAGCTGATTTTAAAATATGCTATGATGGTAAGAATGATATTACGCTTCAAGTGGCATATGTCTCTTGTTAGAGTATCATTTTAATCAGAAATTTCAAGAAACTGTATGTGACCCGCCCCTGCCTGATACACATATTTTTTCAATTTACAATAGTCATGTAAGGTCCAATGTGTACAGGGGTGAAATAATATGAACGGGCAAAGCATACTAATTCTACAGTCCAAATACGATAGCCATCCATAGTTTGGGACCTATCACCATACAGAAAAACTTTATTTGAAAACCTAAACAAGAATTTCAAAGAATCTTAACCTTGCCTGGGGTAAAAGGGAGGGCAGATGTGCCTGAATATGACAAGGCAAAACTTACTGATTCTACAGTCAAAGTGTACTTATTGAGCTTGACACTTAAGACCATACAGAAAAACTTCAATATAAAGTAAGCAAGATTTTCAATTAAACTTTACTCTGACTGAATGTCAGGGTTTTGGGGGATTGGGGGTGTGTAGGAGGTATGTATGTATGAAAGGACAGAGTTATTGATTCTAATGTCCAAGAATGACAGCTTTCCCTCCCAGGGTAAGGGAATTATTACCATATAGAAAAACTGCAACCAAAAACACTAACCAATGATTATTCTGTCACAGCACCCACTAGATATCACACCTAGAAAAATAGTTCTCACCCTGTGCTAAAGCAGGCACAACAAAAAAATGAAAAATTACTATGATAAATACACTACAATACATTTATACAGATTAAAGTAAGTATATTCTATTATCATAAGCACCTTGCTACAATGACCAATTTAATCATACAGGAAGCAAATCATTATAGAAAGACTCTCATGACCACACCCATCATTACTATTATACACTGAACGTATCTACCTCATTTGTATTCCAGCGTTGGCGAACCTTGGGAAATTCCATGGCCACAGGAATGTCCTCCAGCTGCTTTGGAAGAGTCGTACATGAATCATTGGAAATCTCTGCAAAATACAGTCACTGATAACTGTTAAACCTTCGCATAAAGCACGGACATAATTATTGGGAAAAGGGTATTTTGTAATGCTAATGTTAGAATTTACTGACACATCAACACAATCCTTGCTATATAGTCTGGAGTAAATGTTAAGCTATGAAAATATAACCACAACAGTCCCTCAATGGGACTGATGCTCAAATGACTGAAAAGAAATTTTCAGGAATTGAAGACAAGACTATTTCTTTATTTCAACTGCTAAGTGTTGAAACCATCTGTGATATTTTTGAGCAAAAACAAGGTTTTCAAAAAAAACACTAACTGGATGCAAGATAAACAGTTTTTAATTAGAACCAACAAGACATCCCTAGAAGTTTTATTCTGTTGAAAACCCAATGTTGATATGATCCATCTTGGAGGAATAGCAATAACAAGAAAGGATAGCAAATAACAGTCATATTGGCTGTCTTAGCAGCATAATTTTATGTAAGACTAACTAGATATCAAAAGAAGTCTTCAAGCAAAAACAACATATTGATACAACTCTCCATTCAACAGGAGTAGTGATGACAAGATTTCAATATGGTGGCCAATCTGGATAACAAATCATCACCATTTTCATTTACAACCGACAAAAAGTCTTTCAGTGAAAACCCCATGTTGATATGACTATCCTTTCAAGAAAAGTAGCAGTACCAATACCTAACTTGGACAACTGATGGACTTCAGATGGACACTGGACAACTGATGGACTTCAGATGGACACTGGACAATAGACTATCCCAAATAATCTTCTGCTCTATGACCAACCCAGCTAAAGTCTTTAGGGAGCAATGTTGCTCCTTTTGCGAGCATGGGGGACATTTTCCAACCCAAACCTGCAAGTATCCCATTCAATGTAATAAATACCCATATCTTGATCACTGCAGGGAGACAGAGGCACACAAAATTTTGCCTTGACAACTTAATTCCTGGTTGCAACACTTCCAAATAAAGGTAAACATGTCCAACAGTAAAAAGATCAGGGTACAAAATGTTAAATCCTCAAGATATAAGGCGAAACTTTGGATGCAATGTTACTGAAAAACTAACTATCACCAAACTTTCTAAAGACCAAATAAGACTAGGAATTATTTTCTTTTTAAATGTACTGGAGGTCTGCAACAAAGCTGCACAATATTCCATAGCTTTTCACCATTCTTGCTACAATTCTGACCTCTCAATACTTCTATATCTTTATGCAGAAATGTCTCCATTCCTGTTTCCTCTGCTCCCTTTATATGGATCAAAATTCTTCAACCAATGTACCAGCCCAAATCATATCCCAAAGTCTGAAGTCTCCATCTTAAAGGCTGATGGATTTGCTGCATGGCATTACTTATGCATGATTACAGGCAGGTACATGTACCCACATCCAAACAGGTGGGAACCCATAATCCCAGCATTTTATTTGAAAAGGATGGGGATCATTACACAAGGCATGTCATTCTTGCCAAGATTCTACAGCAGGAATATTTTTTTTTTTGCTTTAGTTAACAGCATATCATGCTACAAAAATGAGAGCCAAGTTCCCCTCCAAAGGAAACACAAAAGCTTTTCACACATTAGTGGCTATATCACGTCATGAAAATGTGAGCTAAGTGCACTTCCAAGTCTTTTCACACATTACTGGCTATATAGTGCCACGAAAATGGAAGCTATGCGCCCTTCCCAAGGACACACCATGTCAAACAACCTGTCAGCAGGATTTTAACAGTTTTACAGACCAAATCGGCTCAAAAATATCATTTTCCTCATGTAATTTCTATCAAAGAAGGGTCTTCATTTTTTGGAACAGCAAATAGTGTTGTCAATGGGGAATATTTTACACATTAGAGACAAAACTGGTACTGAGGATGACAGATTCTTTGTCAATAGGCATAAATCGAACTTAAACGTAACTGAAAAATACTGACTGTATTTTTGTTGCTGAGTTTGATATAAATCTGTGTGTCAAGTTACATTTAACTCTATTAAATTATCTCGGATTCCGTTTTAAACTGTGTGGTAGTGAAAGAATGGTTTCTCAGTGCTCAAGTCAGAACTGAATAGGATAAAAAAAAAGCTGTACATATCTAAGGAAAAGTTGAAAACCTGCTTCATCCCAGACAGTACTGATGTACATATTTGAACAAACTCAGATAGCTATTCATCTTAAATTTTTCTAGTTGTTTAGAGACAACAAAAAATAACAGACATGCACTGACAAAATAACTAAGAATATATGCTACTTTTTATAAAAAGATGGCAGTGGCACAAAATCAAGAACCCTTCAAAGGTACCAATACATGAGTGTCCAAAAAGAAATTCCAGGAGATAGCTGAATGAGTAATTAAAAATTAATCCAATCTGTAAAGGCTGAAGATTAAAGATTGTTCATGTCAAATACACAAAGAAAAGTTTTTTGTTTGCAAATGAGAAAGTCTGGATTATGAATGCAATTACATGTAATAAAACGGAGTAAGAATTTTTAATTTTTACTAAATAACAGATGGAAGTAATAACCATATCATTTTCTGTCCAAGCTTTCCCATAGCACAGTTCTCTACGGATGCAATTTTGTAAGAAGTGAAAGTCATACTGATAATACAATAATGTGAAGATCAGGTCATTTCAAGCCAAGTAGTAAGCTTCAATATTACAAAAGCCGACTATCTTTAAAGAGTAGTTGGTTATGAAATTCTCAAAATACAAATTATTCCTAAAACTGAAAATATACACAACCTGTTGTATTGTTGGTCTGTGATTGGCTGGCTGTGCTTGTCATGGAGGTGTTGGTTACTTGTGGTACAGCAACAGACCCATCCATTATCGAACTTCTGAGTCCGCTAGTGGCTAGACCACATCAGCTAAATAGGCCACTTACATCCTTGCCTAAAAGAGACAAAATACTAACACTAAAAATTCTGCTTGAAGAAAATGATAAAGGAATGAACAAAATGATAAAAAACACAATACATTCATGTCTGATATTATCTTAAATCTTAATCACTGGTACAGTACACATCAAGTGTATTGACCATTTTCCACTAATGTCTCTGAAGCATCCAATTATGTACACCCACTACACAGTGAAATATCCAGGATTGACAGGTACAGTCAGCTACTGGGCACTTAACTGATTATTGCTGATCATGTTACCACATGGATCAAGTACTTTTGCCACATGTTTACAGAGGCAATTTACAAAAGCACCAAGTAGTATCCACTCTTAAGGTGGAACTGAATGAAAATTGCTCTTGGTGAGAGAAATACAGCAAGAGAACGAACAGTTCACTGAACTACACTCAATAGCACACACCAATTTATATATAGTCACTACTGTACATGTTGTGCCTTCTGTATATTCTAACCATGACAACTGTCTCTTCCATGATTATGACTACAAAATACAATCAAATAATTATCTTGCGAAAATGAGAGCATAGCCAGCTAAATGAACTAAATTCCTGGAACAAATGGTTCCCATACTGGTGCTAACACTATGTAAGACATTATTCTGCTCAAGTCAGATCAAAATGATATTAAGGTGCTAACGGGTCTCATAAATTTCTTATGCAGGTATGGGATCTGAAGACAATAAGATGGGCTTATGAGGGTCAGAGTATTATCTGAATCACTGGCTATCATTAAAGTAGACCAATGTCAGAAGCCAAACAAAAGTACAAGGAATAGGATAACATCAAATCCTCCATCCTTTTGTATATTATTAAGTCTGCCATGAATCTGGACAAAGAACTCTTTCAGGAAAAGTGCTCTGAAACTGACAAACTTAAGTGGCAAGATATGTATAAATTAATGTAGTCCTGAATGATCAGTGTGGATATAGTTATTATATCGATGGATCTGCATGTCATTTTCCACAAAATTAAAGTTAAGTGTTCCTTTCTTACATCAAAGCACTTGTAATATTTGATACTGTTAAAATCTCATGGTACAATCAGTGATTAAATAATATAAATCTGAACTTTTACACATTGTTTCATACAGTGAAACTTACCAAGATGTCTCACCAGAACTAAAACTGAAGATGTAATTAAAAGACTGTTCTTTCTAAGGTAAGCATTATGTAACTGTTAATACCCAACCCAATAATAAAATTAGCACGTCCAATAACATATGGCAGATACAGACTGGTAGTGAAATTTAATGCAGACAGCCAAGTACATGTAGTCTGAGTCACTGTCAGCAGATGTAACCTGGGTCTCCAGCAAACTTACTTTAGCTTTCATCACTATGTAATAGAAAGCCATAGCAGGGGCTGGCATAACAAGAGTCCCTTGAAAGGTCTTAAGTTCTACTGGCTGAAAATAATTTCCAATAACTGAAGATAACATCATTTCTTTGTTTTAACTGCCAATATTTTCAAATTAGCAGCTGTGATGCACATAAATGGATGCTGACACAGCACAAATTTCCATATCAGACCAAACAGGTATCATAAGAAGTATTTTGGAGAAAAAAAACTCATGTTGATTTGACTTTCCGTTTTTGGTGCATAATAATAACAAGATTTTAAAGATGGCTGCCATAGTGGCCATTTTCAATATCATATTGGCACCACTTCCATTTAGGCCCAACTAGACATCATAAAATGTCTTTTGGTGCAAACACAATGTCAATACAACCAGTAATCATAATTTCAAAGAGGATTATCGTAGCTTCAATACTGGAAGTCAGATTGGCACAGTTTGCATTTACAATCAACTAGACATCATAAGCAAATCTTTCAATGAGAGCCCCATGTTGATATGATCATCCCTTCTTGAGTAGCAATAAAACAAGAATTTCATGGACACTGCACTGGCTATATTAGTTGTGTAAGCAGCACATTTTCATTTAAAAACCAACCAGACATCGTAAGTCTTTGGTGAAAACACCATGTCAATATGACTTTCATTTCAGAAGTAGTGATAAGATTTTCAAGATGGAAGCCATGATGACCATAAAGGACATCAGATAAGCACCATTATCATTTAGGACCAAGTAGACATCACAAGATATCTTACAGTGAAAACTTAATGTTATATCACCATCCATTCTGGAAGAGTAAGTGATAACAAGATTTTTAACATGGTCATTGTGGTGGCCCTCTTGGGCATCAGAATGGCAACAATTTCATTTAAGAGCAACTGGACATCATAATAAGTCTTCTGGTGGTAAACCCACATCCATACAAATTTCCATTTTGGTGGAGCTGTGATAGTAGTCTTCAATATGGCTGTTGTGGTGCACATACTGGGTGTCAGATTATCATTAATTTTATTTTGGGACCAACTATGGTAGACATCATAAGAAGTCTTTTCGTGAAAACCGGATACTGATATGTTTTCATCAGGAGTAGCAATATAACAAAAATTTAAGGCTCGGATATGTAGAATATGCATAATGCATTTTCTTGCAAGTCCAACAAGACTATACCAATGAAGGCTGGAGCCATGACGGTTCAGTTGTTAGCATGCTAGACACTTGATCAAATGGATGTGGGTTCAAAGCCTAGGATATAATTAGCCAGGCAAAGTTTTTGTAGTGTCTGAACAAGGCAATTTAGGACACACGGTACTAATTGTATGGAAAAATGGAAACCAGCCTGGAAATGGGTGAACATAGAGTATATATGGGTTTGGCTGGCCAGGATTGGTTAATAATTAAATGATGGAATTCCAGTCCTTTAACAGTCTTGAATTTGGAACACTCATTACTGAAATCAGCACCTGACTCTTTGGTGCGGAATTGAAAGCACATGTTTCAAACACAAGTAGGTCCAGAAAATGATGTGGCTCATATCCTTTTCTCTACACATAAGCTGATATTTAGGTTTCATCTATACTGATGAATATAGGTTTGATCATGAGCACTCAGAAATTTAAAGTTATTGAATTTTTAATATCAAGATGTTTGCAGAGGTTTACTATGGGAAATGAATTAGTACTGTGAGTCCTATAGACAGCTACAGCAAGAGAGTGACTCCACATAAGCAGGTGCAATTAACTTGACTATAAATGCAATCGTACTGTTATATTTGTGGATAACAAGCAAAATTAATACCTTTTGTAAATTACAGAATGACTTTTTCGGTGATATATTAAACAGCACATATTCAGATATATCAACTGATGCCAAAAAAAGGGTTACAGGGTGCAGTGTGTAGAGTGTGAAGATTTGATTATGTTAAGTGGAGTGTTTTGCATGTTGGTTTATATCTATGCAATTACTTATAGAAAGTTTATACAAGTTACCATTTATTGAGTAATTATGGTGAGCAATATGATATTTACTAGTTGTGTTTTGAAATATAATGCTTCAGATATGATCACTTTGGTCTCTTCCACCATTCTTAATGGTGATGACCTCTTATGACTTTGCATCCCACTAATTTCTTTCAGTGAATGTTTTGAAACTTCATATTTTGTATTTTAATGGACTTATGTCTTCCTTACTTTAGTTTTAAATTATTTGTCTTCCAGGGGGAATTTTAGGTAATTTCTGTCATTTAAATCTTTTTTTCTGTAATAATATATATGCATATAGATGGTCACCTTGAACTTTTACTCATTAATTACATAATATGACAAGGCTGGTAATATATTTCAGTATTAAATTGAAGTGAGATAAATGGTAATATTAAAAAAGATGACTCTTATTAGACAGCTTTATTTTAATATTTTTTTCTGATTTTCTTAAATAAAGCTCAAATACTTAAATGTTGCACTGAAATGCACCTCTGCTATACAGGAGAACATGAACTTGCAATAAAATTTAATATTCACTAATGTAATCTATGACAAGCAGAACTATGAACATTGCTTACTTATGCATTGAATGACTATTCCTAGGTCTGTCACGATAATCAAGGGTGGATATAGGACACACAGTACTAATTGTATGGAAAAATGGAGACCAGCCTGGAAATGGGTGAACATAACATAGAGTATATATGGGTTTGGCTGGCCAGGATTGGTTAATAATTTAAGTTATTTTTTAGAAAAAAGAATCGTCTGAGAGCTTATCCTAGTTGTAACTGAAAAAAATAGAAAGAATGTTTCATTGATGGAATTCCAGTCCTTTAACAGTCTTGAATTTGGAACACCCATTACTGAAATCAGCACCTGACTCTTTGGTGCAGAATTGAAAGCACATGTTTCAAACACATGTAGGTCAAGAAAATGCCATGGCTCATATCCTTTTCTCTACACAGAAGCTGCCATCCTGGTTTCATCTATACTGATAAATATAAGTTTGATCATAAGCACTCAGAAATTTAAAGTTACTGAATTTTTAATATCAAGATGTTTGCAGAGGTTTACTATGGGAACTGAATTAGTACTGAGAGTCCTTTACTCCAACTGTCTTCGCACTTAATGACCAATTTGAATTGCTGTGACATAAAACACCAAACTGAACATAATAACACAGCAGTCATGTGATAAAATATTATATTAAATTTTTTTTCATGATAAAACACTTGGATTACATTCTGTCAAACAATACATCCTAGATAATAACAACCAGTTCAATTTCATCACAGTCTTTTGTAAATAAATATAATATGACTTGCATGTGAAGAACTGTCAGGATGGAACTGGAACATTTAATGGACATAATGAAAAAGCACAGAAGTGAAAAAAACTCAGAACAATATTATTCTCATGAGCTGTCCTCAATACATGTTGCTCTAAATTAACATCACTTGCTGTTGTTATCATAGGAACATCTATGCCAGTAGACTATGCAATATGCAATAGGTAAGATAAATAATTTCCCATAATTAAAAATGACAGTCATGTATATTTGATAACCATAGGCCTTCTTCATGCATCAAAGGAATGATGTCTTAAATATTCTGTAACAGTCTGGTTACTCCGCGGTATACAATTAAATTAACATATCACCGTATGTCACTACAAGCCAAACACATGCCAATGCCTATATTCTAAACTAATACCATTACTGCCAAAGGTGTGGGCATCACTCCATTTACAAGTACACTGGCAGCTTGCTGGACATTCAGGCCTAATGTCTGTCACTAATCTTGCCGCATGGGCACCTGCATGGGAAGGCAGTTAGGACACTACAGAATCCATTGTGCTGTATATAAACAGCACATTTAATTTTGGGTCCCCCCCCCCCACCTACCAATCATCCAACCCAGAAATTTCTTGTGGACACCTATGTCTGGCTAGCATCTTTATACAAATTCTAAACATTACAACTGTAAAGATTTTCAACCTTTTCCACAAATTCTTCAGCATCCTCTGAAAAGTGAACACCAGTTCATATCAGTAAGCAGCAAAATAAATACTCTGATTTTATATAACATGCTATGCAAATGAGTAAGGTGTGAATATGCCTGCTCTGGCGATGAATCAATCAGGAAGCCCATGTTTTTGAAGTTTGTAACACAAGTACCATATTAATTCCTGATAATGTGCCTTCAACTGTGACAGCATGGACACAGATCAATTCCAAAGACAATTCGGCCCAACTTAAGAGAACTCTGACCATTTTTAAAACATTTATTTAAAAAAATGCTAATATTCCATAATGTAAATATATGTGAGAGAAAACACAGACAAAATATTTTTACAGTATAATTTAAATTGCCAGTTTTGGAAATAGAAGCACGCACAGTTATGATTTATTTATGGTTTCGGTTATAATGATTGTGATGTATAGAGCAGCAGGAGGTATATATGTATATATAAACATAAAATCATATATTGTGGAGTATCTATATTTTGGGGGGAGGGGAAATACTTTTTAAAACTATTGTCAGTTATCTTGTTAAGTGGGACCAAATTGTCTTTTGAGTTGGACTGAATTGTCTTTCAAGTTGGGCCAAATGGGCTTATTTTCAGTCCAAGCTGGGCCAAATGGGCTTATTTTCAGTCCAAGTTGGGCTGAATGCTTATTTTCAGTCCAAGTTGGGCTGAATGGGCTTATTTTCAGTCCAAGTTGGGCTGAATGGCGTATTTTCATTCCTAGTTGGACCAAATGGGTCTATTTTCAGTCCAAGTTGGGCTAAATTGTCATTAGGCCGAATTGTCTACAAACCATCTTGATCATATGCAACACAGACATGATTGGGACTGACAATCTCAGTAGGAACAAGAGCTACTACATGCTACAACTGACAAGTCATCTGAAGTGATTGTAATTCCATGATGCCTAATGACATTCACACAAAGGTTTCGGGCTAGAAAAGCTGCTCTAGGGCTAGAAAAGCTGCTCGTATAATTTAGGTTGTTGATATAAAGGGTTAATTCTTCCAGAGACCACAGTCTCTGAAGAACTAGCCCTCTGGATCCAGGTGAGCAACCCATCCCAAATCTGATGCATTTGAGTACAGAATGGTACAGTATGCATTCTCATTGTGATATATTTATGAAACCCATGTTGAGATAACAGCTGATTCAATGTAATTCAGCTGGGGTCATGAAAGTTAGTTTGACATTTTAACTCCTCATGTGTTTATATGTAACTCATAAACATGTTCTGATAGATGGTTGAAAACCAAACCTATTCACATAAAAATCATGCAAAGCTTTTTTGAGAAAAGTATGGCTGTAAATGAAAAAAAAAAATTAAGAAATCAAGAACAAGATATTAAAACTACAATTTCTCAAGTTACAAACCTTGCTTTTTATTATATATTTATCTTTAGGGACATGCATTAGATTGTGGTTTTGAGGGTTTAGTCCCATTTTTCAGCACATGACAGCCAGTATTTGTGGTGAAGAACCAGGGAAAATCCTTGGAAGAACTGCTAACCTATGGGAAGCTCCTGGCAAGCTTTCTCACATGTTCACATCGGCTGATCCTGAGACTTCCACCCACTCTGACAGAGGTGAGATGTCAGTGATCTGTAAAGACAAGCACCTTAGACCACACAGCCACCCACCCCAGATCATGCATTAAACGAGTTTACAATCTTTGTCTACATTTTCATTGTCTGGACCCATTTTAGCATCAACTTTGCATTGGATGCCTGTGGTCTGTGTAAGAGTGCAAACAGTGGATAAGTGTACTGTAAAATGATGGCTGGGTCAAGTATATGTTACAATATATTTTGTCCAAAGGATGAGCGCATGGGGAAAATTTTTCCTGAAACCTGCCCATATTTGCGTTGGCTGCAAACACTGTGTTTAATGCAATAAAAGATTTTATTTTGCTTGTATTTGCCTCTTTCATAACCCAGACCTATTTCATGACTGATCTGTCAGTACATGTCAGAATAAAAGCTATAGCTTATAAAGGCAGCACTTGTTGTCCTTTCACAGCTGTGAACTCCTTTTTGAGATGTAGACCTGACACATGTTCAGTGACTATGGAGCATCCTGTATTCTGTGAACAGTTGTTGTTGTTGTTGTTGTTGTGGGGCTTAACGCCATTTTTCAGCACACGATAGGCTATACATGGTGGCCAGTATTAATGGTGGAGGAAGAAACCGGGAAATCTGCGGAAAGAACCACCGACCCACGAGAAGCTACTGGCAAGCTTTCTCACATATCCACATTCGCCGAATCTTAGACTCGAACCAACGCAGACAGAGGTGAGATGGCAGTGATCCGTAACGGACAGCGCTTTAGACCACTCGGCCACTCGGGGCCCCCTTTCTGTGAACAGTGGAAGCGTGTTTCGCTCAATAGGACAGATTTTACATCAGTCAGTGAAGTAATCCCTCATTTGGCTGAGGTGAATAAAAACTCACTTTTATCGTGCAGCCATCAATTCTGAAAACTTAATGTGCAGTACTGACCATGTCATACTGTACACTTACATAATCTATTACAGGTGCTATTTCATGTCTTTTCTAGACAAATTTAGCACATTCATGGACATTAGTTTCATAATAGTGG
Source organism: Megalonaias nervosa (assembly GCA_016617855.1). Classification (NCBI taxonomy): domain Eukaryota; kingdom Metazoa; phylum Mollusca; class Bivalvia; order Unionida; family Unionidae; genus Megalonaias; species Megalonaias nervosa. The sequence goes on along the minus strand of JAECUM010000798.1, from coordinate 26,743 downwards.
AGCATAATGAGTCACAGCACTGAGTTTCTTCATGAAGGAGAAAACACACAGTAACTCATAATATCATGAAGGACATATATATCAAACACAACAATTAATATATTCTTCATTCATAACCCTACACTAAATGATACAATTTGCCTTTCTTACTTCATAAATATAGATACATGTAGAACACTACATTTTCACTGCTGAAGGAAATTATTTTCTCTTTGTTTTTTGACACCAAAATTATGTACTTCAATTTATTATATACATAAATGTGAAATAAAGAAAAATACTGGTGAAATACTTTCTAATATCTTTCAAATTCCTGTTATCACACGTGAAAAACATATCCTTATATTCTCACATGTGAAGATATTAGATGTCTCATCATGCAATGTGACGCCTGTGTTTGCACACTGAAATTATATTTGCAGCAAGAAAAAAAAAAACACTTTGTGTTTGATTCATAAATGTAAACTGTTTTACATTTCTGGAATGGAATTTATTTTTTGCTTAAGATACCTGACTTGCCACCATTGTGACTTCAAATAAAAAGTCAGGTGTAATGCTTTGTACAATTGAATTTGCTTGTGCAGTCAGATAGGGCAAAATAGTTCACAAAATGTAAACAATTTCATTTATTACAAAACATTATACTATCCCAAAACTAACGTTTTCTCAAATCACTAGTAATTTTTTTGTTATGGCAAACCTGCAGGTAGTTTAGCAGAAGCGGCAATAACAAACTTGTACTAATGGATGGACAGATGGTGGAGAGCAGGCTGTCCCAAAATTTATTTCACTGTATGACAAGTAGCACTAAAACAAATGGATGGTTATGATGATTATGTCGGAACTTTCAGTACAATGAACCATTACCTAGATTTGCAAAGAATAATGGCCATTGTCATATTACAAAAACAGCTGACAGCATCAAAATTAACATTTCATAACAGATGATAGCTGATAAAAATGCCAAGTATGCAGGGAAATTGGATCATACACTATAAAGATAGGTATTGTTTCAATGCATCATAACCTCTACTCAAACACAATTTGCATACACATGCTTGGTATTCAATTATTCATTCCCTCCAACTGTTAGTTTCATGTTACTGTCAATTTAACTCTGTCAACAGCTTGCATTCTACCATTCGACCTCAGTTTATATTCCCCATCACTCATTACTAATTTACCAAATATTGCTCATTATCAAAACATGAGGTCTAAGTGTGTGTCAGATTGCTAACTTGACTAACACCTGCCTTAAATACAGTAGTACATACTAACAAGTACATAGAATATATTAAAATAAACATTTACTTCAGATTCTAGTAAGTAAAATTGGTACTAAAAGCTGCCTCGCTAGGTGCTCAGCATTAAGAGGTTAGTGTTAGGGCTGAATAATGTGACTGGGTAGGAGTCATCACACTACGTGTCTGTGGCATGATGCCCCTGTACTAGATATCACTATTAACTTCCACACTGCAGACACTGTAGCGATATAACTGGAATTTTTTTTAAGTTATGTTAAAAATCCAATTCACACACACACACACACACACACACACACACACACACACACACACACACACACACACACACACACACACACACACACACACACACACACACACAGCAATTCTAATAAAACTACATGTAATGATCGCCAGAAACAAGATATGCTTAATAATAAGCCATAATCAAAAGGGACACACACACACACACACACACACACACACACTGTAACTGCCCCTCCCCCTGCCAACACCCATGATGATATGGTTGTGACTATGATGCATATAACATAATGTTCATATATGTATATCTAACATATGTATATCTAAAAGCTTTATCATAATCTTTTGCAGAGTTTGTCTCTTCTAATCATAAAAGATTATACAAAGGACATTGTGCAGCCATTCTGAAGTAAATCCTTATCATTTTTTTTATCAGTTATGGGAAATGCAGCTTGAATGTTCTTCTGGTCCTTCTTTACAGCCATACTGGATTGCGTATCAGCATGAATTGTACAGAACTGGAAGGGCTTCAAACCAGGATGCTCCCTGTCAACCTGGTCAAATCCTGTTCAACAGTATGGGGAGGTGATTTTCAAGGTTTTCAGATTTTTAATAATGGGGAACATGTTAAAGGCAGATCAGCATCTACTTGTAAAACCTTTGAGGGGGTAGGGGGGTTATGCCAGGATGCTTTCTATCAAATGTCAACAAATTCTGTTTATTGGATTTTTTTTTAAACATAAGTTTAATACTGAAAGATGCACAATAAAGACAATGATGTCACGCTATGTATGTGCTGGGTTCAATGGCATGATGCCAGCACAATGCTAGTTAAGTACTGCTGATAAATGTAAAAATTGTAGCAAGTCATTAGGAAGATAATCCTTTAAAACCAAATGAAGCATGAAACTATACTAAGTATAGATTCCTTTCCATAGCATAATAGGTTACGACTCCTTAGCATTCGACCTTATCACAAGGCCTTCATCAGTGGAATAAGTTCTGGACTGGAGTCATGTGATCAAATGAATACTGACAACGTGACAAAACACTTCTGTACAACAGCAGAAGTTCCACTCCAGAATCATGGTTCAACACTGGCTCCCATCCATGATTTCAATAGCCTCTCTTATATTTTCCTCAGGGTATTATGATCTCTACTAAGTACTCTGATGTTATCCCAAGATATAGTATGCCCTGATTCTTTGCAATGTTCATCAACTGCTGTCAGGGATTTTCTGTTGGTGTATAAGTGTTCTTTACTGCCTGCTTCCAGATTTCTAGTGGTTTCCCCATGTAGTCTTTTCCATAATTATCACACTGGAGTTTATCGATTACTGTGCACTTCTTAATCAAAGGAGTTTGGTCTTTTGGATGTACTTAGATTGAGTGGATGGTGTTACAGAGTTTGTGGAACACATTAGCTCCAAGCTTTTGTAAGAGTTTTTTGTAATCTTTTGGAGAGTCCTCTCTGTTCTTTTTCAGGAAACACCCACATAAAGTTTTGTAATTGCTGGCCCTCAAAGCTTTCTTAATATGATCAAACTCAACACCTTGTCTTCCTCAACAATAACAATGCTGTTCACCCGATGCAACACAGTTCTCACCATCGATCAATTATGTTCAAGATGGTGGTTGGAGTTCAGATACTGGTCTGTGTGGGTAGGTTCGTGGTAAATGGCAACGAAACCACAAATCCAGAGGGAGTGCGGAGGAAATGGCATTGACTTCAAAGTCTTCCATATAAAAATTTGCCACAACATGAGACACTGGTGAGTCCACTGCTGCCCTGATCTTCTTATGACATAATAAGTACTGTTCAAGATCCAATTCAAGAAAGTAATTATTTGTTTTAACACCAAACTAGTGTGTCTGTTCAAATGTATCTCTCGAGAGCCGTTTTGGATGACTAACAAGACCCAATCATCAGGTACACTGGTAAAAAGGTACTCACTTGGATACTAATTTCTTCCCTGGAGTGACTTTGAAATCCTTAATTTTCTGAACAAATTCTGCACAGATTTTAATGTGAGATATACCATAACCAACTAAAGGTCCCAAAAATTCTGCTAGGTATTTTGATGCAGGATTGGTAACAGAACCCACCCCTGAAACAATAGGATGCAGTGGTGTGTTCATCTTATGTACCTCGGGCAGTCCATAAAACTTTGGTACCTCCTCACTAGTGGGATAAATACGGCAGTACAAATTTTTATTGATCTTCTTATTTTATTCCCATGTCTTTAGGGTATCGATTAACTTAATTTTGTATTTTACTTTTGGGATCTTTTTCTTAACTTTACATATGTCTTCTCATCCATCTACAATGTCCTAATTTCTGAGTCGTAGACCCTCCTACTCAAAACCAGTTGCTCTACCTTTGTCTGCTGGGAGTATCAGGATTGAATCATCTCTTTTCAGACTCATGAGTGCATAAATATTGGTCAATATTTAGTTGATCACGCGACTCCAGTCCCGAAATCATTCCTGTGATGATGGCCTTGTGACAAGGTCAAAAGTTAAGGAGCCATAACCTATTATGCAATAGAAACATGTCTATTCTTAGTCTCATTGAATGCAAATAGCTGTAGCAGGTAACAATATTCATTCTAGAAATGTAAACATACACTGTATGAGACAAAACATACAGTCCAATGAGACAAAACAGTCCTATGAGATAAAACATAGTCCAATGTGATTAAACAGTCTTATGAGATAAAACATACAGTTCTACAAGATAAAACACAGTCCTATGAGATAAAAGATACAAGGAAAACATCCCGTTTTAGAAGTCATTAAGTCATCAAACCCAAATGTCAATGCTTCTCAAAATTTTTGCACCCATGACCCACTTCTTGGTATTTTGTATGTAGATAATATATTACCTGCAGCATGCCTGTGGCCCATAGTTTGAGATCCTATATGTATGTCACAAGTCATGTTCTGATTTTGAGGTGTCATTGCTGACTTTGAGGTGTCAATGCTGATTTTTAGATGTCAATGTAGATTATACCTGGGAAATATGTAAGTTTTAGGAGGGGAGTGTAAAACTAATTTTAATTAGGCAATACATGTACTTATAAATCGATATCGCACAGCTTTTACATTTTTATGTCAAAAACCTCCAATGTGAATACCTCCTCTCACACAGTGAAGAATTGTACAACTTGGTCACCTAAGAGATCCTTCCCAGAACTAAATTTTACCTAGGGGCAAGGGTTACTGGGATGCAAAGAGAAGACCAGACAGATGAACTGTAACACTAGACTGAATATTGTGGAAGGGAAAACTGAAGAAAGTTTTAAACTCAACAACAAACAATTTTTCTCTGGCACAATTATTAACATTGTGTCCTTGATAAAGATGACTGTTATGTGCATGGACATGTGAGGTGCAGAAGTGAATTGTGTTTTATTGACAATTCTCCACTCTGTGGAAGGTTGTATTCACATCTAATAGATGAGGTTTTCAGATACAAAAAAGTAACAGTTATACAATAGCAATGGGTAAGCTACTGCTGCTTTTAAAACAGTATTAAAAAGTGGTTTTCTCCAATACTCATCCAGAAGGATATGGTAATTTAGTGAAAGTCACAGTGGAGCAGGGCATCTAAAAATATATATATCAAGTGCATTTGTTAAATATTCAGCTCAAGGGATACTGAAAATTCACCGACAGTCATGCAGTGCTGCAAAACAAATGCTAACACATGGCATTTGTTCAATACACACCTAGATAGATATGGTATCAGCAACTGAATACAGGATGTAAACTGAAATTCATATGATCAGAAGACTTGCAAAATCTATATGATGGAGATCTGTTTATAATAAAACAAGAGTCCCACAGTGAGACTGCTGCTCTACTAGTCAAAAAACGAAACTCCAGGAATTCAAGATAAAACCATTGTTAATTATGGCAGTCATACTGGATGTAAGATAAGCACCATTTTCAATTATGACCAATTATACATCATTAGAAGTCTTCTGGTGAAAGCTCAATGTGACTTTCTATTCGAGAAGTAGCGATAAGAAAATTTTCAAGACAGCAGTCATGGCAGCAATACTGGATGTCAGGTTAACACTTTTTTCAAAAGGATTAGCAATCACAATGTTGGATGTCCAAGCAGTTCCATTTTCGATTAGGATCAACTAGTGATCACAAGTCTTCTGATGAAAAATACCTTGTTGATATGTCTTTCAACTCAGGGGAATATCCATAGAAAGATTTTCTAGATGATTGCCATGATGACCACACTGGTTCTTATATAACCAAGCACACTTCATATGAATTCTTCAATGAAAACCCAATGTTGATAGGACCACCCATTCTGAGAGAGTAGTGATAACAAAATTTTCAAGATGACCACTCACTATTTTTCTTTGGGACCAACTAGATAATGAAAGAAATGTGAATAAAGTTTTATGGCAATCCTCCAAGCAATTAAGGAGGAGTAGCAATAACAGACTTGTGCTAACTAATGGATGGATGATGGATAAGAGTCAAAAGACCACCCTACTAGCACTTTTATGACCAGCAGAGCTTTACAAGGGCATAATTCTTTTGAAAATACTGAGTACATTGACTGGTCAACATTTATATATTCTGATGATGATTATAATATATACTAAGTTTCACAGAAATTGACTGAACACTGCAAGAGCATACAAAATTCTGTCATACACTGTAATTTGTATATTCTATCCAGTGCTGAAAGCTTTGTCAGTTATGTGCATCCTTAAATGATGACCATAATATTCACCAAATTTCATAGCAATCCACACATTTTCAAACGATCCAAAAATACTGCATGACATGTTCCATTTATAAGATTCTGTCTTACACTGCATTCAGCTGCAGGACTAAATCGATAATAATTCTCACAAAAACTGCAAGAGCACTGTTACTGTGGTCTGTCAATATATGCATCTTCAGAGGATGGCCATAACATATACAAAGTTTTACAATGATCCATAAAAAGCCAACCACAAATTCACACCCCCACCCCCACATGATTTTGATAAAAAACAAAGTTTCTAATATATCCAATTTTAAAAAAATGGGGAGACATAAACCTTTCATATGTTTTTCATACCTTCACGCTTAATTAATAATGCTCATGGAATACTATCACCCATGGACAGTTCATACAGCTGCCATAAAGTAGATTAAATAGCAAGGTGGTAATTAAGAGATAAAACAACCACCATTCCACAAATTACTTTAACTGACAATAGCTTGGATGATTTGTGTTCTTAGATTTTTTAATACTGCTGAGGGAAGCCCATCAGGCTGATTTGTGTTCTTAAATCTTTGAGTTCTGCTGAGGGAAGCCCATCAGGCTGATTTGTGTTCTTAGATCTTTGAGTACTGCTGAGGGAAGCCCATCAGGTTAATTTGTGTTCTTAGATCTTTAAGTACTGCTGAAAGAAGCCCATCAGACTGATTTGCATAGGTAAAGTACACAACATGGAACAACCCAAGTTGCTGGAAGTCATGTAAATCAGATATGTGAAACAACAGCTTTTGCACTTGTTGCCTTGCTTGCAACCGCTGAAGAATCACCGTTAAAATTTTTATAGTTCATGACCAGTGTCATAGTTTCTTTTAGGTTTTATTCCATACATAAAATCATGAACAAGCAAAGCATTATCAATACTTGATGGCTAGGAGGAGTATACATGCATCATTCTTGTCCTAAGGCACAATGTTTTCTGTCTACCATCACAAATGCCAAGGTTTACAATAATATATAACTACTGTGGTCATTACATGTTTGACACTCCTTCATAGTAATACAGGTGCAAGAACATAATTTTTAATGTTGAAAAAAATTAACAAGCCCTTTGATGAAGCCTTAACACCAGCACTATTCAGTATCTAATATGTACAAAATTAACAATAATGAAGCTCATCTCACCTTAAAACCCTCCAATGAACTTTTGTAAGTAGCAAATTCTACACTTTAACAGTTCCACCCAGTATCATTATCCTTACACCAAGATAACCAGTGCTAACACGAACCTCTTAATGCTGAGCACCTAGTGAAGCAGCTGTAAGTACCACTTTTATAAGTCTTTGGTATGACTTGGCCAAGGTTCGAACCTGCAACCTCCTGCATCCTAAGCAAATGCTCTAACCACTAGGCCACCGAAGCGGTCACAGGATGTTGGTAGGTACACAATTACCACAATAAACATCAATTACCATTAAAGGTAAATCCGACCGCTGATCCCTTCTTAAGTTCTTGACAGTTACGATGCATAGCCAGCAGCAATTTTCACTGCCTGTAAGAATTACATGTAGAGACTGCTGAGTTGTACTGACCTGCTGGCATAGCGGATTATGTTAATTTCCTGCCCTGGTTTAATCATATCTAGAGGTGATATTCAATTGTACAGTATACATATCATCTGATCTACAGCAGATCAAAAAAGTTGTCAACAAGTAACAAGCAATTAATGGGCTTTCAAATAATGTATATTTTGATGTAGAAAAGGATGATGGACAATACACAGCCCTGAAGTTAACCATATCAAGACAGTTTTTAAAAAGAGTGATATTTACCTTTTCTCTGCATTGTCTTTCCTAAAATTCCATATAAACATAGGTACATATAGCTGGTCCCTTAGATCTGTACACAGAATGAGTCATTCCTTATGCTGTACTTCCATGTTATGTCATAGCCTTTCTTGAAGTCAAAAACGATGGCTATTCTATGTTCTGCTTTATGAAAGCTTCTTAAATAAATCTTTCAAGTCTAACAACATTGCTGACATGGGTCAAATTTCTTTGGCATCTGAAGCCACATTGAAAGTCGGATAGCAGTTTCTTAAATTCACCAGTTTCCCAAATTTCAGTAGTAAATTGAGAAATGTATCATGTAATACAGTGTAATTGTATTTCTGAAATTGATAGTGAATATTATCTGAAGTGTCCTGGGCTCGATCACAAGAGGCTTGCAGTTCTCTGAGAGTGAAAGATTTAATGTAACCTTCAGCATTAGCAAATATTAAATTTACAAGAACCTTTTCTTTCAGGTTTTAGACAGAGCACAAGTTTTTAAAATAGTTTTCCAGAGTTTGTTGCTGCTAATGTGTTTGTAATTTATTGTAGAGTAGTCAACAATTTATCAGATTTCTTTAAGTGTTCGATACAGCTGTTTTCATTTTTGCTAATGATTTTCTACCAACTTTTCCAGGCTGATATTTATAAACAGATGACTTACTTAAACTGTAGCTAATGTGAATTCATTCAAAGAGATTCTGGATTATATCACTGTGATACTGTACATCAAGACTGTTGGCACATCAGCTCATCCAAGACTATTGGCACATCAACACATTCAATATTGGAATTCATTCGGAACATTCTATACTTTTGGACTTGTAATACAACATTTAGGATTTCTGTTTAGTTAATTCACAAAATTTTAAGTTCCTCTTAAATTTGCACTTTGTAATGTAGAGAAATAAATTATTTCTTAATTTTACTAAACTTGTTGGTTTGGCTTCTTTCTGTTATTTATTTTAAAACCATAACATCATCACAGATGAAATGACACTGTTGATAAACACTGACCCATCTAGTAGCCAGTCTACATGGCTATAATGCTTACAAGGTACCGTATTTACTGTATATATTGGGATCGATAAAATAATTATTTTTTCCCTGTCCTAGAACTTCTGGTGAAACTTTTTTTCACCTAGGTCATATGTCCCAAGACTTAAGAAACGAAATAAATTTGCACTGCATTTGTGCCCCCCCCCCACTGCACGTTGCAATAAAATAGATAAAGGAAATGCTTATTTGATAATAAAAAGAAACTAACCTTGTATTGTTGTTATTTATTCTTTTTCTCAACATAAGCATTAAAGAATAAAATATATCCACGAAATCCATACATACCATAGCGTGTATCGCTTATGTCCAATAACACATGCCACGATGTTCATTGACATTAACATTGAGAAACAAATTGCGTATGGTTGTACTCAAAGGTTTAAATATGTTATCCTACTGAAAACTGGATCCAACAAAATCACAAACAAGAGGGAAATAATCAACCGATATCTTGAAGACAACTGTCATTCATGCATGACACGGTGTTAGGTGCAAAATAATCAAGACTGAATTATATCCAGGTCTACTGTATGACAGTATCTCGCAAATAAAATTCATTATTTGAAAACACATTCACCTGAGTGTAAGTGACAATCTTTTTGCCAGCACGGGTCACAAAAGTATCACTACTATTTACCTGCAGACATCACTGCTCCTTTGTATTAATTACTACAGATGCCAAGCACATAGAAGCCCGGGTGGTGAATAAAACAACTGGCAGGGAGTAGTAAACTCCTTCTTTCAACTTACTGACAGGACATCAAAGACAAAGGTTATTTTTATTACAAAGCAAGCCGACCTCAGAAGCCGACTTTGGTTAATTTTCTTTTTTTTAATACAAAGGTTATTTTATTGGAAAGAAAGCCGACATCGGAAGCCAACTATGGATTCTTTTAAGTGTGGCGATTTTATTTTTTGTTGAATATACAAAGAAAGCTGAGATATGGAAGCAAACTTTGGTTCTTTTCACTGGTATTCACAGGAATTTTGAAAATTAATTGAAACAATGGAACAATTTTAAAGTGACACAAATAGTGCTTTGTGCATGGACATCGATGACCCAGCATTGCCCAGAAGATTTGGAGAAAATAAAATCATGTGAAGGCCAGAAAAGATCCAGACAATTTCACCGATAATATGATCATTAACATGGATGAAATTCTAGTGTACTTTGATCGCATTCCTGGAAAGACTGATGATAAGATGGGGGTCAAAAGTGTGAGAATTAGCAAGACTGGTGCAGATTTGAATAAAATCTGACTTTAGTCCTTGCATCCACTTCAGGTGATGTGTTGCCTCTAACAATTTTTCACGGTATGAGAAAGCTAAAAAAAAAATATTCATGTACCGAAAGAATATATCATACATGTGCAGGAGACGGGTTGTGTTGATGAGATGCTGCTGCAGTGGATTAAAGAGTTTTATCTCAAGCACAGTTTTATATTTTTTAAAATAAAATTTCAGTTGGAGTGCATTATCCATCAAGTAATTTTTGAATGATTTAAAAGATTACTGTATCCCACAACTTATGACTAAAAAAAACCAGAACATACAGTGCTTGCTTTTAAAATTAACTGGTGTCCCAAAAAATACACTGTCCCAACATATACGGTAAATACGGTACTTGGTATCTTTGGGTATGTCAGTAGTCAGTCAACACGTGCTGATGCCAATGGGCCAATGACCAATAAGCTTGATAACAAAAGTAATAGCAATGATTTCAGCACATGCTCACGGATGAAATCTTGTTTAATGTCCCTAACCATGATAACTGGCATGATAGTAACATATACAGATTCAAATGTGCAAGACTTCATAATTTCTCAACATTTTCTGACATTTTTTTGGGTGACAGGTCAAATGTCTACCTTATACTGTATTGCTTCAACATTAGATTCTATCAAGGGATGGTTGTTCTTAACATTTTACATTTGCATGTAGTAATAATAATCTATCCACAGACCTAATGGCTCTAACACCACATGTGACTGAATTCATTATTTGTATTGGCATCAATAACTGTAAAGGCAATACAGTTTATTGACATTGTCTGGTTAATGTTGGATGAGCCCTATTGGTATTTCTACATTCATTGGCATCTCAACTGAGGTTCTATAATCAACTGATCGATGCTGGACCTGGTAGACTGCCAATAACCAGATGATTCTTACATTCTGCAAATTATATAAACTTCCCTGAACCTGACACCCTGGGGCCAAAAATTCAGGTCATTTTAAACAAGTGGCCAGCATCAAGAGGTCAGAATAGTATTAGAACAGATCATGTGACTAGTCAGCAGCAAAAGTCAATGGTTACTAAGGGAACACCATTTTAAAGAAGCTTCAATGGGGTTTTTTTCACTTTCTGAATGAAAAACAACAAGCAAATTCCAGGAACTGATGTCACCCACTTTCCGTTGGCCTCAACAATATTAAGCTGCCTATCAAATGTGGTTCAAATCCAATAACACTTATTGGAGTTATCATGTGGAAATGAAAATCAGTGGGTCTAACACAGGCTACAACTCCACTAAATGATGTTGAATGCTGACAAGCTAAGCCAAAGTCTCATAAAATCAAGCTGTGTACAAAATGTACTTGAAATCATCTAATAATTAAGGAAGTTACTATGCAGAAACAAAAGTGAGTGGGACTGACAATCAGGGATTGTCACTCCACTAACAATGATGCAAACAGATGACAACTGAATTTTTCTTAAATATCTAATAGCACATTTGATATGGCTGAAATCAAATAATAATCAAAGGCTTTATTGTGCAAAACTGAAAGATGGTGGGTCTGAAAATCAAGGCCTATAACTATGCAAACAATACTGTCGAATGCTGACAACCAATCTCTGCTAAGAAGCCATCTATATCAAGCTGTATACTAAATCTGGTTGAAATTCTATAATAATAATAATAATAATAATAATAATAATAATAAAACGAATCATTGTGTGGAAACAAAAGGAGGTGGGTCTGACAATCAAGGACTATAACTCAGCCAAACAATGTTGCAGAATGCTTACAGTAAAACTCAACCTAGATCTCAAAAATATTTACCTGCATACCAAAATATTTACCTGCATACCAAAATATTTACCTGCATACCAAATCTGCTTGAAATTCTACAAAAATTAAGGGAGGTATTGTGTTTTGAAATAACAGTGGGATGGACAAAAGAATGCATGCATGGAGAAATGAACATGCATATGGATGTCAAAGTGATCGTTATATGAAGTTTTCACAAAGTCGGGGCTTGACAAAAAACTTCCCATTCACTGAAGTGATATTGTACACCAATACCCACTAAGATTATTAACTAAAACTTAGAAAATTTGAAACAGTGTAGCAATACATATTGTTCTAGGCAGCTAAACTATATTTCAGTCTCTTAATTAAATTTATTGTTTGTAAAGTAATTACTCTTACCCCAGACCTTCTAATAGAGCATGTCTTTCAATGAGAGAATAAAGCAAATGCTTTGGGCAGAGCTGTGTTATTTCAGGGCATGCATTTGACATTTCAGCATGTACTGCAAAACACTGTGATGTGTATTACTATTTTTTACTAAACTAGAAGGCATACTAATCATAATAAAGCAGGACTCACAGTGATCCACTGCTTGGAAACAAATCTGAGGCAAGCCTATTACATTCAGCAGTTATAATCTCAAACTCAATTTAAAGTAGGGTTTTTTTTCTCTACTTTTAGTAACAGAATCCCTATCTGATGGCATATTAATATTATGTATAAACATTTCAAAACCCTTCATTTCAGGTAATTTCTGTCAAATTTTTTCAAATTCTGTTCGGTGGTGTTTTAGAAGTCTTTTAAAGGTTGTTCTATTTTTAGTAATGGTGGTCATATTTGAAAATTTAAAGCCCTTCATGCCAGGATGCTTTCTGTCAAAGTTGGTTGAATTCTGTTCAAGAGTTTCTCAGAAATTTTTTAAGGCTTTTCTATCTGTAATAATCACAGCTATATCTTATAGTGTATCCAAATCACTTGTATATATGTTCAAGTCCTTCATGCCAGAATGCTTTCTGCCAAGTTTGTTTGAAACTTGCCTAGTTGCTTTTCGAGAAGTTTTAAAACAGTAACTATTGATGGATGCATGATAGATGAAGCATGACAGATGCACGATCATACCATAAGCTCCACAAAAAATAAAATGAAAAATTTTTTTCTTGATACTGAATCATGCACTTTTATTTATATGGCAGTTAAATAAGTTAAATAAAATGTAGTATTAAGGTCTCTGTATAATGCACACTTCACACTTCTTAACATAGCTTTCAAGGTTTGAAAATTCCCTCTTTCGAGTATAGTTAAATCTATGAGTCAAGGATAGGTACAAATAAGTATTGGCTGGATTTTCCTTTATAAAAAAAAAGCAACAAAGATGTCTTTTGCTCAACATGGTCGACAGAAACAATTACATCATTTTTCAAGTTCTATCTTTTAAATATTTTGCTGAATGGGTGCATGTTTTATACATGGCAATGCAAATTCATTATATTCAGTGTTGATCTTATGAGGAGACAACTAATATGTTGGCATGGTGCCTAAGTGGAATTCAATCTGATTAAAATCAGATCTCCACTGTCCTACATGAAGATCTGACAGTGACTGCTTTTGGGGTCATGAACTGGTTACCTATGTTATTAATATAATCTCTAATTTTATCAACCAATTAGACAAAGTCTGATACCTTTGCATTTGGATGACTGAGCAGTTTGGCTGAAGAGCATCAATGTGTGTTGAATGATTTGATTCTCTTTCATATTTCTGAAAGCTACATTTCCATTGGCTAATTCAAAGGTCACCATGAACATGACTCTAAGCAGTTGCTGTCAGATCTTTGCAAAGGACAGTGGAGCTCTGGTTTTAGTCAGATCGGGTGGAGTTGTAAATACTGAAGATGCAAGTTTGTATAATGTGCACAAGTGAATGCAGGAATTCTGAGGTTACATTTTGCTTCAAGTGGTCAACCTTTCAAATGACACCCCCTCTAACTGAGACCACTACTGCAATCATTTACCAGAGACACACAGCATAATAATCAAACCTCATGCTGTAAAAAATGAAGGAGAACGGTAAATTTTAAAACATTAAAAACAACATACCAACCTAAGTTTGAAATATTTAGAATCCAAAACTACCTTCCAAATGAAAATTGTGTAATCTGACATGTATTGATTTTAGTACCACATCTCTGTATTAGACTTTCATCAAAATCATTAACTTGCAAAAATTTAATTACTGAAGTATCATGCATCTCTCATCCTCTTACACTAATGTGAAAGTAAAATCTCATAGAAACCCTACATCTTGACTGCATTGATATCAGTCAGTGAGTAGCAGGAAATTTTACCCAGCAAGATTAGTGGCGATGCATAAGGTGAGGTATTCCCAAAATGACTGTTAATTTCCTATCTGCCTGCCTGCTATGTTAATGTCATGATGAAACCCTTAGTAGCTTGCACAAGCTCACCTAGCTTGTCGTAAGCTTGCAGCAAGCTTGTTGTAAGCATGCATTTTGATTTGGAAAGTCTCCTTCTTCTTCTAACTGCTAAGTACTAAAACTAACTGCTCTAGAGGCCTAAATGGTTGGAGCATCCGCCTCCACAGACGCGGGAGGCAGCGGGTTCAAACTCCATCCCAGTCATACTAAAGACATAAAAATGGTACTAGCAGCAGCCTTGCTTGGTGGTCAACATTAAGAGGTTTAGTGTTAGTACTGGTCGGCCTTGTGTTGGGACATGATCGATCCCCCAGTGCTAGACATCACTTTAAACTGCCACACTACAGACATCGTAGCGATATGACTCAAATTGTTAAAGCTACATTCAAAATCCAAGCACATATAGACAAACACAATGAAAACCATTTCATACATTTTTGAGAAATTCCAACATATCAAATTTGGTGACAAAACTAATTTCTTATGTACTACTTGCATTTTTTTTCTCATACCTAAGTGGTCCATAATTTGTACCAGAAGCATGTTTTCCAATCGTTTTAATCAAGTTCATACAAGCAAATCACCTGACTTTACATGCTTACAATAGGAAGAACACATGCAGACTGGTCTCAATTTGAAATTACCTACAACTGGTGTCAAAAAGGGGAACAGAATAGTTCCAAAAAACAACCTTCACATGATCAAATTTAGGTCACAATCATGAACTTTTGAGTTTCTATAACATCCGACTGAAGAAGAGTTTACTCTGGGTGAGTATAATGTTTAGTACCTGCCTGACTGGGGGAATTGATTTTTTAAAATAAATTTTTGAACCCCAGCACATGAAAGTGTTATCTAAATTTTGCTTATTATGTCTGTAGCAGACCGCTGACAAAAATATTTTACAAAATGTCATGAATAAAGTTCTATTTAAAATAATATTCTTGAGATTGTAGACCATAAAGTTGAACTTATAAGTTTTTGCGTGTATGTATTATATAGGGACGGGCAGGTAGTGCAATTTTCCTGGGTACCTGGCACAGAATTGGGTTGGTTTTTACTGGGTCCAGTTCCTCTATTCCCATTTTGTCCAGTTTTCCCACCCTCTATCTCTCCACCATTTTTGTCAACCATAAAACAACATCTTTTTGTTTGTTTGTTTGGGTTTTTTTCTTCATATTCTATTACTGACACTCAGAAAGACTTGGAGGGGGGTACCTGACCCTGCAAGATCAAATTTTTATCTTAAAATACTGTCTGCGCTGGTCTTGAAATAAAAGTAAAGTAAAGAAAGCAAATTCCTGGAATTGTCCTCTAAATTTTGATGAATATATGTATTGTAAACAAATTAAGGTAGTCGTCTGTAGAGGAAGCCACTACTGATGACAAAGAATATATTGACAGCTGCTAGCGGTGGTCTTGTCAACATTTGGTGTCCATAAATACACTAAAGAATGATATGGAAAGCAGATAATCAAATTCAGCCAAATTTATATCAATGCAGAGCTGCATATAAAGTTTTCTAGAAATCAAGAATACATTAAGAAAATTATGTTTGGTAACAAAAGATAGTGGGTCCAACAATCGGGGTCACAACTCTGCTAAATGATGATGCCATAATGAACAAACAAAGCCTTGATATCAAAATAAAGTTGCATGCTAAATCTGGTTAAAATCCAATGTGTATTGAGGAAACTGTTGCACATAAAGGAAAGAGGGTTTAACAGTAAGAGTCAGAACTCCATTAAAAAATGCTGCTGCATGGCGTGCACATGCATGCATCTCAGAGAAATAATCACAATCAAATTCAGATGAGGTCTCATTAATATCAAGCTGCCAAATCTGGTTAAAATCCAATTATAATAACTGAGTTATTGTTCACAAATAAAAGTAACAGGGTTTGACAACCTGGGCCTACAATTCTGCTAAATAATGACCTGGAATTCAAAATAATCAAAGTCTGCCATACAGTAGTTCTATCCAGCTGTCAGGCAAATTTTAGTTAAGTCTAATCACAGATAAAGAAGTTGTTATTCCGAAATTAAGGTGGGGATAACTACCAATCAGGGGCTCTAACTCCACTAAATGATTATGTAGAATGCTGACAATCAGTGGGACTCGGTGTGGCAGAGTGGTCTAAGACCTTAACAGATCACTGACATCTCACTTCTGTCCACTGTTTGGTTTTCAGGCTGGGCCAACTTGGGCATGTGAGAAAGCTTTCCAGCAGTCTACCATAGATTGGTGGTTCTTTCCAGATTCCTCTTTCACCAAATATACTAGCCGCCATGTATAGCCTGTCAATGTACTGACAAATGGCTTTAAACCCATAGCAGCAACAACAACAACTGAAAATCAAACTCAGCTGAAGTCTAAAATGTGTTTGAATTCCAATAAAAAGTTATTTTCCTGAAACAAAAGTGAGGTGAGATCTTATAATGAGGGCATTTATTTAGCTACACAAAGATAAGTGTATGCTGAAGATATATATTCCAAATTGGAAGAGGGAAGGATAAAATGGAACAGAAATAAAAGGAAAGTAACAAACCTGAACACCAACCTGATGTATGGAAACAATACAAGTCAATGTTGATTGTAATGTGGGTCCTCTCTAAGGTAGGCTTGACAATAAAACTGCCCTACATGTAGATCAATGTAAACCAAATCATAAATTACCTAAATGTAAAGGTGTCATCCCACCCACTGATAATGTTACAATGAAATGCCTTGTCTAAAAGGTTTTACAATATAACTAAGGAATGGATGAATGAAAGGAATGTACATGATCCAGCATGTACATGTATCATTGATTTGCAACTTATGGTACATAATTGATTTTCAGTTTCTAATAACAATTTGGAATTCAAGACTGAGGAATTTCAGAGGGGGGAAAACAAAGCAATAAAATTGGATCCACAAGTGTAATCTCATTGTGTAGTATCAGAGATCAAAACACAAACTGATCAAACCCAGACAGCTACAGCTGTATACTGAATTTATACTGATCTTCATTTTCTGATAAAGGACACTGACCTCTGCATGATGATACATAACAGGCTGACTCCTACATGTATCACCAGACTGTACATTTTAGCTTAACAGATATAAGGGGATAAATATGCATGCAAACTTCAGATGTGATCTCTTCATTTTTCCCCATCATTTTGTTACCTTCATAACCAATCAGATTAATTTAGGGACCACTCAGGTGGCCTAGTGGTTAGAGCATATACCTTGGATGCAGGAGGTTGTGGGTTCGAACCCCAGCTGAGTCATACCAATGACTTATAAAACTGGTACTAGCAGCTGCCTCACTTGGCACTCAGTATTAAGAGGTTAGCATTAGGACTGGTTGGCCTTGTGTCAGGATAAAGTGACTGGGTGAGACATGATGTTATATATCTGTGGCATGATGCCTCAGTGCTAGACATCACTATAAGCTGTCACACTGCAGACATTGCAGCGACATGACTGAAAAATTGTTAAAGCTATATTCAAAATCCAAAACACACACACACACACAAATTAATTTAGGTAAATTTCAGCAAATGGTGGAAGAACTGTTTCCTACAATGGCCACACAGTAAGCAAGACTGTACCTGGATATTACATGTATATACATTTTTATAAGCATATCTTTTAATTTACCTGCAGTATCATTTATTGTACAAGACTTGAATGTGTATTACAATTTTTGTGTGCACTATTTTGGAATTCACAGATCGTGATTTTCCAAAATATGGTAATATGTTAGAAGTTTTTTTTTTTAATATATGAAAAGAAATCCAAATTCATCATATTTTCTTATCATCATAATTGACCATGATCTCTCTCTCTATCTCTCTCTCAATGTGTTGCTAGGATTAGGATTATTTGTTTCTCACTAATTAAATGTGTTTCCTTCTGGTATTTAGTGTTGCTGACCATGCCAAAGTTAAAGTACACCATATCTAATAAATGACAAGGAGGGTAGAGCTTATCTGTACCCAAGTTAGACAAATCTGGAATAGACCTATTAGGTACCATTTCTTAAGTTATTAATGAACTGAGTGATTTTAAAGGTCATCTGCCATACTCCAACATTTTTCTTTTTACATTAGATTTGCATTACATGATTAAAAGTAGTCATACTCACACAAAAAGAACAAAAAAATTATAACGTGTAAAGAAGAAATAATAATTTAATTACTTGAAATAGAAGTATACAACGCTGTCACTTCCCCTTAGCTACGATTTCCCACCTATAGAGGACACCAACCAGAAATGACGTACATTTATCCCCACAAGACAAAGTACATGCTTCTTGCTGTCGAAAAATAAAACACTATAAACTATGGATAGGGAACATTTAGATGAAACTACTGAAAACTAATTTACTGTTCCGCCTCATATCGATATGCATGCATGACGCACTAGATTGTGTCACTTTCAAAATTGTTCCATTGTTGCAATTTATTTTGAAAATTGCCGTTAATACAGGTAAAATGGAATCAATGTAGGCTTCCCTATGTTGGCCGACATTATAAAAAAAAATAAATCGGCACACTTAAAAGAATCCAAAGGAACCAAACATGACTTCTTATGTCGGCCGACTTCAAAAGAAAAATTCGGCACACTTAAATGATACCAAAGTCAGTTTCCGGAGTTGGTTTGCTTTGTAATAAAACAACCTTTGTATGATATCCTGTTGGTAAGTTTAAGCAAGAAGTTTATTGATCGCTGCCAGTTATGTTTATTCATCACCCAGGCTTCTATTTATTTACCATATGTAATCATAATTGATTTTTGCAGGGCAAATAGTATACACAACAACAACTTGCTTTAATAATATTGTAACCCATGCTAGCGAAAAGAATATCATTTGCACTCACAGTGAACGTATCTTAAAATAATGATTTTTATTTGCGAGATACCCTCATATAGTTAACCTGGATACAATACAATCTTGGTCAGTTTGCACCTTGTAACTTATCATGTGTGAATGGCAGGTGCCTTCAAGCAATTGGGTGATATTTTCGTCTCTTTTGCAATTTTGTTATTTGACATAAGCGCTACACACTACGTAAGGATGCATACGCAAGCTGGCATCCGCTACATATATGGAGTTCGTGGATATATTTTTTTCTTTAATAAATTTCATATGATGAAAAAATAAGGAATAAATGATAACATCACAAGGTTAGTTTCTTTCATTTTATTTTCAAATAAGTGTATGTTTATAAATTTTTTTGTACCATGCAAGGGGGGGGGCACAAATTCAACACAAAATTATTTCCTTTCTTATTTGTATGGAATAATGGTGCAAATATGACTGACGTTATTGACTAGTAATGACAAGCTTTTAATTTATGCGCGCACACACTAAGACAACTTGAAAAATAAAAACAAACAATAAAATTAACTGGTAAGAGCTTCATATTGCAACAACTAAACACTGACAAAATGCTCAACATTATTCTCTCTCTCTCTTTCATGTGTAATCGAGTGTGTATTATATGCAGCAGTGTTACAACCTGTAGCCTAAAATTAAATATATTTGTTATAATATCTCATGTACACTACCCTTAAAAAAATGTATACATATTCTGTAGAATATTATCTGTTAAGTATTATTGTTTTATAAATCAATATTGATAATTTGACCGGAAGACTTAAATTGAGAATGTCATTGTGCAGATACATGTATTTTTTAGCATAAAAAAAGGTATATAAATATTTTAATTAGAACAAGCAAGATATGTCAGTTTGTTTTCTCTTATATGTATGTACCTTACGAAGTATGATTATTTTCTTTGAAAGAATATCAAGATAGTTTATTTAAATTTAGTTTTTTTCCTAAAACCTATTCCTAAAACCTATCTTACATAGTATCTACTTGTTGTTTGAAGAAAAAGAACTTGTTCAAACTATTGTTAAGTTGGGCCGAATTGTCTTTCAAGTTGGGCCGAATTGTTCTGGGCCAAATTGACTATAATCCAGCATAAATGATACAACTTTCCCATCCCTCACCCTATTCAATCCCCTAGCTTGAATCCACTTTTATTCTGGTAAATAGGGTCTTTTGGAAAAAGAAAGAACCCTTTTTCCCATCATCCCTCTTTCGGTTACATCCATATGCAACACAATGCACCATATATGCTGTACAACAGCACAATTGTAAGATATATCACATAGACATTTACATGGGGAAATTAAACACTTGAATGGCTAGGTTGAATAGAAGGGATAAATGTACGTCATATCCGTTTTTGGCACACGGAAACTACCAATTGTTTACGGAGATTGCCAAATAATTTTTTCATTTAAAAAAGCGGATTTTTAAGTCTAATTAAACATTTTTATGGTGTGTATACATAACAAATGCGTTTTGTTTATGACTATAATAATATCACATATTTGTACAATATAGGTGGCCAGTGATCTTTAAGCCATCTGTTCATCAAATTAAACTGAAGTGGCTTGTAATCACTATTTTACCTGCATATATACATAACCACCATACATTCTGAATTGAACACCTTCCACAAAGAAACAATGGCATGTCTGACAAATGATGTGGCATATTGATTGAGACAATTCATCTTACCTTTCAGCCTTTTAGCGACCCAATGACATGAAGATTGGTCATGTGTCATGTCAGTAAGATCAGAATATGAGTAAATAGGTCAGTTATTTCTCTGCAATAATATGAAAGTCATCAAATTATCAGCTTAAAATAACTCTTTCACAAACTAATGCTGAAAATAAATACTTTTGTTCATGTATCATCAGCACAGGTTTTACTGACTTATAACACTTTAGGATCAAGCTACCAACCTCTCTCTACATATGGGATCACAGACAGTGACCACAAAAAAAATGGCAGATCCCTGCAGACGAAGAGCAAAACCATGGCCAGACTGTAAACAATGGATTGAACAAATGCCATAATTAATAAAACTTGCAGGAGGAATGATGTTCCCCATGTAACAGGCAATGTAAATACTTTCATTGTGTATTTATCCAAACTCTGCAATGACTCTCTATATGTGGGCCCCTTACAAGTTCCTGGCTATATAAACTGGTAGCCTGTGAGAAGTTACCCCCATGAGTCCGAAAAAATAAAGGCTTTTATATGTTTGTGTATCCCCCAAAAGTCTGTAGTGTTGTATTTTTGTAAAAAATCAAAAAGAATTTTGAATAAAAATTTGATTTAAATTTTGAATTTGGGGTTGATCTACTTACTATTGGTACTAGTTGGGGTACCTGGACTGGTTCCCCAATGTTCTCAAATTTATTTGATAATAAGGAGATCGTACTCCCTTCCAGATACATGTGTATATGTGCTGCTTGAATGAATACTTTTTTCAAAGTAGTCAAATGAAATTAATTGATACAACATCAAAATTAGTGCTGCTTTATCAAGTACATATGCTCCGCAATAAAATTATTAAGTCAGTAAACAAGTACTTAGTAATTAATTTCCACAATTGATGAAGAAAACAATTAAGGGCACTGCTTATGCAAGTACCATTAATTATTAATTCCCAAAACTGATGAACTGGGGAAATGAAGATTCTGGAAAAACAAAAAATGGACAGAAATAATGACTCTAGGCAAAAATATAATCAAGTACTCCCGTAGCAAGTACTAAAATAAAATTCCAGAACTACCACATAGTTGGTTGATTGTGGGTTTTATGGCGCACCAGCACTGTAAGGCTATGTAGTGCCCCCAAAAAAGGTTATACAATAAAAATGTATGTCTTAAAAATGTTTATTGCCAACAAGCCATAAAAGTACAAAAACATAATGATGATATAGTGAGGATACAATATGAAGGTTCCTGATTAATAGGAGATGTAAATGGTACATAGAAAGGGTAATTAGATAATAAAAGAAAACTTGGGTTGATTAACATTACACATAACACAGATGAAATTATCCTACATGTAACACCGGATAAGAGAAAGGGGAAATGCAATGAGCACTGATAAATGAACACAGTGCAATAAAGTCACCTATTTTATTAAATGAGTCGTCATCACAATCAAAGAATGCAAGAATAATATTTGCCATGTAAACAAAGAACAAATTGAACATAATCTTGGCATTACAAGCATCCATTGAAAAAAAGAAAGTATATCATGCATGAACTGATAATGTGTTAGTTACATTGGTTTTGTGTTATCTCTATTCTTTATTTCTAGAACATTCCATATAATGGAAGGTTGGAATTACAAGGTTGGATGAGGGGACTCAGCTTTCCAGAAAGAAAGCAAGACAATAGTGACAGGTATTGTATTAAGGCTATTTAACACAAAAAAAAGAGTTACTTCTGATAATCAGTTTTTACGGAGTCCACCTTTCCAATTTATAATTGTAACAAATGATTTTTCATTCTACCAAGCCAAATTAGGATGGAGTTTATGAAGACCATTTTCCACAGTGTGATGCCTTTTGCATCATGACTTGCCAAATTTTCAGCTGTGTAATGCCCCTTTCATTTTGCATGAGCACAAACAGTTTATGTGTTTTTTATGATTCCAAGTGCCAATATACCTGTGCTTAAATCTTCAGGGTTACTCATTCTACAGTATGTCCACACTTAATCAAACACCACAAATTGATGCATAAAGGTAGCTTGTGTTTACTGGAACTGACAGCTCAATGAAGTGGGTGTACTCACTGGACAATGTTCTCACATGCAGATCAGAAGGTGCGATTAAACGGGTTATCTGTTTCAACATGAATTCTCTTTGCAACTATTGCTGGGTACTCTCAAGTTTGTTTCATCTAAAAATTCAAGACATGCTGATTCTTGTCCATTAATCTGAAAAACTACAACTAAAATCATGGACTAAATAATTTACAATTTCTGCAGGTTTAATATACCATCTCAACTCTCTTACAAGACCAGTCCAACTACAAACTGCACAGACCCAGATCTGTCATTGCATAATGTGCCTGGATCTGGGTCTGTGCAGCTTGTTAGGAGTAATCAGTAGAACAAACAGCATAGACCCTGATCTGCAGGTACAATATGCTATGGCAAATTAGTCCAACTGCAAACAGCACAGACCCATGTCAACAGCAGTTTCTTTGTCAATTTAGCCATCAAATTTTCAGTATGATTTTAAGTGCTGCAAAATCACAGCAGTTCAAACACTGAATAAGCTTAGGATGAAAAGAAACTGTTTGCACAAACTTAAATTGTCAGAAAGCAATCAGTTAAGTACGTGATTAAGCATACAACTGCTATGCAAACATTGGTACAATGATAACTGATTATAGGATAATTTTGGATTCAAAAGAAATATCTGCTCAAAGTTGGTGATTTTAAACACTGCAACATGTTCAGTTGATTTTAACTTAACAGCACCACCCTTCAGTGAATTCTTTATTGCGCTAAGCAAAGCATCATTAAGTTCTAATCTATGATAAAACTGATGACTCTTGCATATAGGTGTTTATTCAAGTACCATATACACTCGATAATAAGTAGAATCAAGCTGCAAGCAACAAAGATCCTGATCTGCAGTAGCATAATATGCCTGCAGATTGGGGTCTACATTGTTTGTTCTAATGATTATTCCTAACTGCACACACTCAGATCTGCCAGCACATTATGTGATGACAGACCTGGGTCTGTGTAGTTTGCAACTGGATTTATCTTATAAGCGAGTACATATGGTAACAATGTGTACATAACTACTGAATGTGCAAATTTTTGTGTTTATTATACCTATTAAGCATGTCGGAACTTTGCAAAAATGCCAAAAATTGACTACCACTATACAAATGGATACAGCTTTTATGCTTTTTGGGCAATAAAACTCAAATATCAGTGCTCTCAACAGAAATTGTTAAGGGATTCAGGGAGCCCCTGGGTCAGATTTGAAGAGTCAAACTTTAAATCTGAGGGAGAAAAAATAAACAAGTTTTCATGAGCTACATATTATTATGAGACAATTTTTTTTGTTCCTAAAAAGTGTGAAACAGCAAGAGGCCCAAAATGACCTGATGTTGCTCACCCAGCCTACATAACTTTACTGCAAACCTCATCAATAAGCTGGCTTATGTAGCAGTGTAAGTATACAACTTATGTAAACTTGTGTACCTCCTAAAATTTGTATCATGTTGATTTTACCTATTTTGCTATAGCCTGAAAAAATTCTTTCAAAAGAAAAGTTATAATCAATATGAACTGGCTCATACTCAAAATAGAAGTCCTCCAAGATCAGATGCGAGATTAACCTGTATGGATCTGACTCACTATCAAACTTTTCCTGGATTTTGAAGATATAGGTCCATATTCTAACTATCACATTTAATTAATCTGACAGATCACATTTAATTAGTAAGCATGGGTCTCTGTTAATCAAACTCCTGTGACTGCTTGATCAAAGAAGAAAACCATACATATTCACTTATAAGTCAGTCAAACTGCAAATAACACAGATCCTGACCTGCTACAGCATAATTTGCCTGCATATCATGGTCTTGTTTGTTCAACTGACTACTCCTAACAAACTGCATAAACCCAGATCTGCTGGTGCATTATGCGATGGCAGATCTGGGTCTGTGCAGGTTGCTGTTGAATTCATCTTAAAAGTGAGTATATACAGTATATTCCAATTATCATCACAAATATGGCTTTGAAAGCGGTATTATGTTCAACCAATCAGATGCAAGATTACATCATTTATTTGCATGCACCTCTCTTATTGCTTAACCTATCAGAGATCTTGATCATACATGTCTGAGCCCATATTTCAAGTCTCATCAGAAGTGAATTAGAAATATGGCTTCTAGAGTGGTAACAAGTTCAGCAAATCACATGCAGCATCACCTCATTAACAAGCATCACCTCACTCATTATGGAATATGTCCAAGTTCTTGATGACATAAGCATATATTCCAAGTTGAATTAGAATCAGTTCAGAAATATGGCCTTCATAGTGGTAACATCAGTCAATAACAGCAAGACTACCACACTTGTATGCATGGATCTCATTCTTTTTCGAACTTATTCAACAACTTGATACCAACTCCTTTTCAAAATTTGATCAAAATCAATTTTTAAAATCTGACCTTCAGAGTTGTAACAAGCTTAGCCCATCATATACAAAACCATTTCACTGCAGTACATGTCCATCATTTGACTCATCAGAGATTTTAATGATATAAGCTTATCTCAAGTTTGACCAAACACAGATAAAAAATGTGGCCTCCATAATAGTATCAAGCTCAACCAATCCGATACAAGATCACCTCAATAACATAAATGGATCTCACTCATTATGTAATTCACCTAAGAGCTTGATGATATAAGCACACATTCCAAGTTTGATCAAAATCTAATTTAAAAAATATTGACTTGAGAGTGGGAAGAAGCAATCATTGATGGACAGATGCCGTACAAAGTGTTCTTACAGTCAAGAAAGAGCCACTGTGACTCAACGGTTAATGTGTGAAGATTTGCCACAAGTTGAGTGTGGAGAAATTCAGCTCCTGCCACCCTAAATTTATGGTGCCCTTTGAACTTTCTGGGGGCTCTACCTACTATTTTTTAATCCTGATTTATTTTTTGTTTATTGCATCAGTCATAACTATGGACATTCGCATTATGTTCCTTAAAGTTTTTGCAGCAAATTCATACTAGTACTTCACTTTGATACTAATTTATTGTTCAAGTTTTATCACATATTCTTATTCAAGAACAAGAATTTCCACGGTACACAATACATTAGATCTGAAATAACTGCTGCATATCAAGATTGTGGTGTTCTCTTCAAATTTATTGCACAGGTGTTTACAAAATATATGGTTTTCATTTTGAAGCCAACCTTTATATTAGGGATAAAGGCATTGAGATTGTTTAATCTGCTTATGCATTCTTAAAGCCTGTTAGACCAAACTCCTGATACTGGCATCAGATGCTGAGGAAATGTTCTGAATCATATCATCATCAATGATATCTTAAGTCATTTCCTACCATCTATAAATTCTAGAGCTTAAACAATTACCAAATTTTCCTATTTGAATATTCACTGAATTCTATCTGAATATGAATATCTAATATTCTACAATGCTAACAAAGGTACCAAATCCATCCTCTTTTCTTTGTCTACTTTGTTATTCACTGACACACCCCACTTCATGA